>JAFBJY010001235.1:0-58899 GCA_016801885.1 Toxotes chatareus | reverse complement strand
AAAAAAAGTTACAAAAAAAAACTGCTGATATATAAAACAGCGGGTTGAAGTTCAAGGAGGTGAAACTTCTTAAAGAACTTTTTATTAAAAGGTGCAGAGTGTAGTTTTTAAAAGGCAGAACAGTAATAAAAAATAAACAGTATGTGAAAATTTGGGTTTTGAAAAGGGTAGCCTTTTGAGTTTTTTCAGACTCCTTCAGCTGTTGGGGGAGTCTGATGGCAGCGGAAGAAAGAGTTTTTAAGTCTGGTGGTCTGCTTCACTCCTGCCTCCGGCCTAAAGGGGAGGAGGAGGGACCTTGTTTGGGGGGGGTGGGGTCCTTGATGATGGAGGCAGCTTTTGGGACTCTGCCTGGTAGTGCCTGAGGGGGGAGGGGAGTCCTGGTATCGGGGATGACTTCCCATTTTGGGCGTTTGGGGCCCCCAGGCAGGGGCTCCCCTCCAGGGGGATGCAGCTGGTCAAGATGGCCCAAACCCACTGGGGTTCCTGAGGATCTTTGGTGAACCCTTTCCCCTCAGCCTCCTCAGGAATCGCGTTTGGGGCTTTCTTCACCACTGTGGGTTTTGGGTTTCCAGGTGGGTCGGGGCTGGGGGGCCCCCGTTAAAGCTGTACCCTCCCCCAGCCCCGGATAAGTAGTAGTGATGAGCTCCTCTCCTTCCTCATGTCCACTATCATCTCCTGGTCTTGTTTTCATAGGTGATATTGCAAATATGTTAGAAATATTTCACATGGTGAATGTAGGACATATAGCACATAGTGGTAACAGTTATTTTAAAGGTTTTTTGCACTTGACAGGGTTATGATATTAGTACCCTTGGCCCTCCTAGTCCCTTGCCACTGTTCTGACAGTGGCTGGAAACTGCTGGGAGGCGGGCTCTGGACACTGATGCTCACGCCTGCGATGCCTCAGGTTGTCCCTAGTCCACCCACTGAAACAGAGAACGAGCTGGATGGTGTTTGTCTTCCAGGATGCTCTGTGCTTATGCCTGCAGCGCTCAGTGTAGATGGAGTCCATGGGGGAAGGCTGCCCAGTGACCCTCTCTGAGCTTTTATGCTCGTAGCGATTTTCCTGTCAGCCAGCTGCGTTGCGACCATCCTGTAGTGGCACTGGTGAGGATGCTTCAACGAGTCCTCTAGCTTGGATGGCGTTCCCTGAGCCCCCCTTTCCCTCAGCACTCTGATATGCAGTCTCTGCTGGCTTTTCTCACTGCCAATGGGTGTTTTGCCCATTGAGATTCTCAGAGATGAGGAGGCCGAGGAATTTGTGGCTGTCAGTCCGCTCCACCATAGTCCCTTTGATGGTGAGTGGCTGCAGAGGGGGACCTCTCAAAGTCCAGAATGAGTTTTTTTGTTTTTTCAGGTTGAGCACAAGATCATTCTCCCTCACCATAGACAGTGATCTTGTGCATGGGTTTCCATGTTGACTCATCCCCCCTCTGATGAGGCCGAGGACAGTCGTTGTCAGCATATTTTATAACGGCAGTGTTGTTCTGTGTGGCTGTGCAGTGGTGGGGCCCACAGTGTGAAGAGCTTAGGACTGAGGCAGGGGCCTAGGGTTCCAGTGTACTGTAAGCTCAGAGAGACCTTCCCCCCCATCCTCACAACCTGTGGTCTGTCTGTGAAAGTCCAGAATCCAGTTAGGGTGGGTGTTGGTATTCCGATCGCCAGCTTTTCAGTGAGCTTTTGGGGGGATGTCTTTTATAGATCAAATCTGGCATAAAAACTTGAGGTTGTCTGGTTGGGTGTTCTCGTCCGGGAAAAGGGTGTAAAAAAAACCAAATCTAGATTTGACTTTTATAGCAACATTTATGTGTTTTAAATGAATCATGAGTGAGTCCACAGATTTGTGAGTGTCCAGGGTGCAGTTTCTGCTGGGACCTCAGACTCCAAAAGGGGCTGGAAGGAGGGGATGTCCGGGAGAAGGTGGATGAGTGACAGATGCGGGTGGATGGAGGAACATTGGGAGGGTATATCCTCAAAAGCACAACCACCTTTGACAAAGTGTCTGTTGAAATAATCCACCATTTTTTTTCTGTGATCACTTACCATCAGATTTAATAACAGTGGGCAAATGGGAAGACAGATTTTCTTTTCTTTGATTTTGACAGTGTTCCGGAAATTTTGGGGTCAGAGCTTTGGGAACGAACTGTATGTCTGCCAGTCTGATGTTTCATTAAAGAATTTGCTTACTACCATAGGTGTTTTGGCCAATAAGCTCAGACAGATAAAACGAACGGGGACTGAGGGGGCTTTTTACCTCATTCTTTTGAGAGGAGCATGTTTGTTCAAGATGGCACCCAACAAAGTTTTAAAGGTATGGTCCTTCCACGTCAGGGATAAGACCAATTCTGTGCCTTTCAACTTGTGTCAGGTCATATAAAAAGTCTCTTCATGAAAGTTTTTCTGTTGTTTTAAACCAAGACTCAGAGATGACTAAAATGTCAGGATTTGCAGTCAGTGCGCAACTTTTGGGAGGACTGCGTATTGAACCCATGCAAATCGCTAACCTGTCAAGGGGATTCTCCATGTCACTGGATGTGAGGCTGTGAAAAGGCTAAATGTAAAATGGAGCTGCAGGAAAGGGAGCTCATTCGGTGCCCTCAAGCTACAGGCCCATTTCATTGCATTGAATATTATTTAACTCACTGTTTATTGCACTTTTTGAAAAGTGCAGTTTTGTATTAATACGAAGTTGAATTTTCTAATTCCTTCTAAATAGGTTTAGGAGTAGATGTTTGATGACATCTCAGATGTTTGTGTGTCTCTGAAGTACCCTGACGGGAAAACGTAAGTCTACCAAGGTCAGCTGGACTCTTGTTCTTCTTTTTCCCAATAATGTGTTTTAGCTGTGAGCATGAGTGGGGAGAATCACTCCTTCAGAATAAGAATAAGAATAAGAAATATTTTATTAGTCCTCAGTGGGAAATTGCATTTAGCAACAGAAAGATTAAGTCCAGTAAGTAAAAGTAAAATAAAAATAAACAATATGGCCAAAACAAGATACTAGAAAATATAAGACAATATGCCAATCAAGATACTAAACTAAGAGAAACAGCTGTAAAAAAATAAAATATCACACACATAGATAAATAAATAGAATAAATATGGGCTGGAGGTTGTTGGTGACTTCCTACAATAATATTGAAACATAATAACTAAAGTTATTGCACATAGATATTGCACTTATATTGCATGGAATTGGAATCAGTGTGTGTGTGTTTGAATGGCATTATGGGAGTCTGACAGCAGCAGGAAGGAAAGATCTTCTAAATCTCCTTCACACCCCGGGGGTGGAGCAGTCTGTCACTGAAGCTGCTCTGCAGAGCTGACATGACGTCCTCGGGGTGGGACTCATGGTCCAGATAGATGACAGTTTGCTAGGACCCTTCTGTCTCCTACCTCTGCATGAGTCAGGGGGGCCCCCAGGACAGAGCTGGACTACCTGATGACTTTGTCCACTTCTCCCTTCTCAGTTATGCTGCTGCTCCAGCAACTACCCGTCAGGATGGATGAAAGCCACCACAGAGTCATAGATGGTCTTTGGGGAGTCCCTGCACACCAAGACACTGACCCTCCTCAGGAGGTAGAGCCTGCCTGCCCTTCCTGTAAGTCGCCTGTGTTGTTAGTCCAGCCCAGTTTGTGGTTTAGGTGGCACCCAGGTATTTTGTGAGTCCCCCCTCTCAATGTCCATTCCCTGGATGTTCAGGGGAAAGGGAACCGGTGTCTGAGAAATCCTCACCATCTCCTTGGTCTTCCCCCGTTGATGAGGAGGTGGTTTGGCCGACAGTTCCAAAGTCTCGCACTTCCTCTGACTTCTGCATCACCCATCACTGATCAGGCCGATGATAACAGAGTCAGAGAACTTGAGCAGGACACAGCCGTCCGTGTTGTGTCGAAGTCTCAGTGTAGAGGTGAAGAGGAAGGCGCAAGCACCGTCCCTGAAACCCACACTGCAGGTCAGGTCAGACACACAGTCCGGCCTCACAAACTGGGCCTGTTTGTGAGGAGTCCAGAAACCCACTCTGCCAGTTGTGAGTCCACTCCAGACTGCCCCAAATTTTTCCCCTCAGAAGCACAGGCTGAATTGTTGAATGCGCTGGAGAATCAAAGAATAGAATCCTCGGCGCTCCAGGCTTCTCCAGATGAGTCAGAAAGATCCGGCGCCTCCCCCCGGGATCCGGTGATGACGGGCCGGATGGTGATGTGATCCGGTGCAGGCGAACTGCAGTGGATCCATCTCTGAGCTCACCTCAGCCCGGAGGTGGCCCAGGACCAGTCTCTCCAGTGTCTTCAATCAGATGTGATGTGAGAGCCCCCGGCCTGAAGCTCCCAGGATCCCTAGCATGGGGTGTTTAGCACTGGTACCCACACAGGAGGTTTTCCATAGCTGTGGTACCATCCTCAGTTTTTAGGCTCAGGTTAAAGACTGCCCCATAATCCCACACAGTTCTTCTGCACAGGATTTCAGGAGCCTGGAGCTGATGCCGCCTGGTCCAGCTGCCTTCCATGCTTTGATCCTCCTCAGCTTCTCCTCACCTGGGCAGGTGAAAGGGGACAGGTGGGCTGGGGGTTACTGAAGTCCTGGTGGTGGGGAAATAGTGGGGTGTGAGCAAGAGGTGTGGGGCTGAGGGGGGGCATTGTTCAGTTGAGCTGGAGGTGAAGGCTGCGGGTGTGGGGCACTGTCCAATTGACAAGGTGTGGGGCACCCTGGGGGGGAGGGTGGCTGGTCAAACCGGTTGAAGTGCTGGCAGCCGTTCACCCACTGCAGGCCCCCCAGCCTGGGAGTGGGGTGTTTTGAAGCCTGAGATGGTCTTTAGGCTCCTCCACACCCCACTGATATTTTGCTGCTTCAGCTGCTCCTCCATCTTCCTCTTGTACCTGGCCTTGCCTCCCTGATCTTCCTTCTCAGCTCTTTTGTAGCCTTGAAGGCTAGTAGGCTGCTCCAAAACATTTCAAATGAGGCCCACAAAAAAAATGCTTTTTCTGTTTAGCTGCCACTTTACACAACTTACTCTGTCATTTCCTGCTTCTGTCTGTCCTCAATGTTTATCAGTGGGGCAGACCATATGGCAACCGACCTTGGGGATCCCAAGGATCGCTCCCATCCCATTCCCTGTCCCCGGGCCTCTCACACCCCAAGTCCTCCTCACAACAAAACACAGGGTGGGCCCCCCTCCCACAGGCCACACGGAAGCTCTGCTCCCTCACCATCTCCCGCCCCACCACTGCCAGGTGACCACAGGCTGAAGCAGGCACAGCATCCTGAGGGGACAGTGTACAACTCTGTTAAATATTCATCTAAAATTACAAATAATACAAATATGGTGAGCTCATTTGCTAAAATGTACTGGACTGTTCAGTGGTGCTGCGGTCTTAATACACAATTATCTTTTCAGCAATAAATGAGTCAGATAGGGGAAAAGAAAGCTCTTTTAAAGGTCATCTGCTAACGGGGAAGAGAGTTTGTCTGTGCTCATCTTAAACCACACTTTACCTGTTGTTTACCTGAGATTTCTGACATCACTTCTAGTTTTGGAGCCTTACACAAGAGTGATGTGGGGCTTTCTTTGCTTTCCGTCCTCCCTTTTGCTTCGGCTGTGTGCCCAGGGGTTCCTCTGGCATCGGGGAAGCGCCCACCATGACTCCACTGACACCAGCACATCCACCCTCCTCTAAGGTGCTACAGCTCCAAACTGGGCAGTCCAACATCACAAGTGTCAAGGCGGGATGAAGACTGGAACTAAGATGCTGAGACAGCAAGTAACAAGGGGTGACACAGTGGATGTTTTTTTTTTAGTTGTGTAAAGCATCAGAATTCCAGTGTTTGGGCCAAGCTCACACAGCTAACTATTCTCACACTTCTTTCAGCCTAAAACTAACCAAAGACTAATGCTGTTGCTTTGTAGGTGGCCAGGCCTCCTCCAGCCAAGAAGAAAAGAAAACAGCCCCAGCCTCTCTGGGCTCGTTGTTCAGATGGTCTGCTTTATCTGACAGGCATCCAAACCCGCTCCCGGGCAGGAAGTTACTGACTTGGTCGGGTCCTTTTGCAAGATCAACAAACGTGATCCTCATGCCGTGCTCAGAAGAAGGGGAGTGAGAAGAGCCAAGGACAGAAGGTCGTCTAAGAGTATCTACCGTTCATGTGTTTTACAAGAAATTTCACTTGAGATTTGATGTTCCAGAGCAGTTTCAAACAGATGATAGGAAAAAACAGAAGAAAAACGGCGTAGTCGGTTCAGTTGTCATTTGTGAATATTACAGGCAAAAAGAAAGAACATGTTTCGTAATCAGTCCATTTCTTGAAAACAGAGGATCTTATTTTCTGTTTTTGTTGTATTAGAGAGATCGTAGATAGAAAGACTTTATTCATCCCACAGCAGGGAAATTCACTTGTTAGGCAGCTCACAAAACAAAACAGGAGAAAAAAAAAAGAAAAGAAAAGAAAGGGTAAAGTGCAGTTGTGTGTATGTGATTCAAGTCTAAAGAACAATGTGCAAAAAAATATTTTAACAAAACAACACAAAATACAAAAACAGTAAAAAAAAGTAAAACCTGAATATACAAATTTACGAGTGATGGAGGGATGAAGTAGGATCCTGTGGAGAGAGAAAAATGTATATATATCATATACACTACTCACAATAAAATTAGGGATATTGTGAGAGACTCAGTGGATCTCACACCGGTGTTTGTTTCACTTCAGAGATTTTGGGAAGGGACAATTGTATTGGGGTGATAGACACACCTCATTTTGTGTTTTCCTAATGGTCTCACTGTGTACAGTGTCCCTTTAAAATTTTGGGGCCAAACAAGTAATACTAGTAAGAATACAACCCTTTTTAATGTGGCATCAATTTCAACATTCTGTGGGTATAAAAAGGGTGGTGTTGTCAATGAGTCATTAAGTTCATCATTCAAACAGCCATGAAACAGGACATCTCTTGACGGGCGAGCAGCACCACCTGGCCATAGCGTGAGGGAGTCAGATGTTGTGGAACTTGTGTGTCATGCAGACTTGCATCAAGACCAGGTTCGCTTTGGTGGAGGAGGTGCAAACAGTTCAAGGCATCACCAGTCAGTGCAAAACAGATTTGGGTTTTTGTAGATGGATCAGTCACTGCACGTTCTTACCTCAGAGACATCATGAACCCATCATCATCCCCAATTCCACCAGCACCCCCAACTTTCTGTTCATGGATGATAATGCCCCCACATCGCCAGAATTGTCACAGCTCCACTTCAGGAAGTCAGAGTGCCTCATATGGTATGGCCACAAGTCCCCTGACCTGAACCCCATAGAGCACGTCTGGGACCAGCTGAAGCAAAACTGATATGACCCCCACCCCCGCCCCCTGGGAGAACTCGTGAGATTGTGGAAGAGTGAAAAGATTGCCCTCAGAACAACATCATGAGGCCAGTGAGGAGCATGAGCGTCCTGTCAAGCTGTCATTGCAGCAAATGGGGAAACACCCTACTGACATTGTCAATTTTTGTTATTTGGGGGTTTCCTTGTTATTGTTGAAATTTTTTGCTAATAAATATTAAACTAATGAAAAGGGTGTTCTTCTCATTCATTATTAGTATATCAAGGGAACTTTACTTATTTCAAAATTAAAAATTCAGACCAAATAAAAGCACTCCCAAATAAAAAATCCCTAACTTATTGTGAGTGTGTATGTTTTTCACTCAACTGCCCATTTCAACCTGCACTCAGATATGATTATTTCTGACTTCACAGCAAACCTGCTTTAGACAGGAGAAGGGTCCCACGGAAGACTCAGTGGGGCAACAAAAAAATGCCACTGCTAGTCTGCAGGCAGTCAATGCTAATATATCCCCATCATCACTGTCAACAAATACTCAGTATATCTAGTTAAAATCACTGTCTATTAACTGACATGATCACATGGAATAAACTGTGCTTAGTCACATGTAATTGGTTTGTGATGTCTTGCTTTTGCTGGCTTTGTAGTTGTGATGTGTATGAAAACATACTGAGTGTAGCATCTTCCCCTCCTACTCCCCACTGCAGGGAGCTGAGGCTGAAAACAAGACGTCCTGATGAGACAGTTTCCTTCACTTCCATCACATTTTCTGTGTTTCAGCCTGATACTAAAATCCTTTGGTCATTTTCCCTCATCAGTCTGAAAACAGAATTTTATCTTTGGAAATGTATTAAAAAGGAAAACCTGAGTTCAGCTTAAATGTCTTTAAACCACTTGTTCTGTAATGTCTCCTACAAAAAAGGCATGGCGTTGATCAGGACTCTGGGGAGCTGTCGAGAGTGACATCATCAAGCTGATCCAGCCCTTTTACATGCCCTGGACCTCATCCTGGCAAAACAATGGAAGCTTGGGTGACCCACACCAGGGAAGAGAACACTCAATCTGTCCCTAGATACTAGTTTCTGGTTATTGACCTGTTACAAGTTCATCTTCCTACAGCACTGTGTTAAAAAAATCCTTATTGTATTGGGTGCTTGTGTCAGTGGGAGACACCAGGTTGCTCAAGAGATAGCGGAAGTCCACTCCTTCATCCCTGCACCAAAGATTAAAGACTGTGAGCTGCGATAATTCCAAACAGTGTAAGTTGGCCTCAGCACACCGTAAGGCCTTCACTGATCACATCCTTATACTGGACACCTATCATCATCTTGCTCCTCCTCTGCTCTAATCTTCTATGTTAAATGTCTTCCTTTTTGTGTGCTTATGTCGTTCATCATCGGTAAAAGCGAATATCTTGCACTTGCTGTATTCCTCCAGATGCTAATGCCAAGCTTACTATGAATAAAATCCTTTATGCAGCCATTAGCAAACAACAGACTGCTTCCGCACCGAGGCTGCATTTATTGTGGCGGTGATTTTCCCCAAACCAATCAAACTTTAAAAGACTGTGCTCCCAAAATTTCTCAGCATGTTTCCTGCCCCACCAGAGAGACAAACTTTAGACTATGTTTATACAAACATTGCTGGAGCTTGGCTAATCATGACTCCTCCCCCACCTGGGAGGTTAGAGGAGGGATGTGGGTGGTGGTGGTCCAGAGTTTGTGTGTGGAGGTTTGCAGGAGGAGGGACAGCAGGATGGGGAGAGAGTTCAGCATCCTGACAGCTTGGTGGATGAAGCTGTCTCTCAGTCTGCTGGTCCTGGCCCAGAGGCTCTTCAGTCTCCTGAAGTTGTTGGACGGGTGGGTGGGATCGCCTGCAATGCAGAGGGCTTTGCAGGTGAGGTGAGTGTGGTAGCTGTCCAGGAGGGAGGGGAGAGAGACACCCACTGTCCTCTCAGCTGCTCTCACTACACGATGTACCTTTGTCCAGCAGGACACGGTGCAGGTGCCATACCACACAGTGATGCAGCTGGTCAGGATGCTCTCTATGGTGCCCCTGTAGAAACTGCTCATGATGGGGGCTCGGGCTCTGGCTCTCCTCAGTTTACGGGGGAAGTAGAGTCGCTGTTGGGCTTCTGCCACTGCTGGCCAGTGATGCAGTGTTTTTTGACCAGGAGAGATCTTCTGAGATGTGCACACCCAGGAACTTGGCACTGCTTACTCTCTCCACAGCAGCACCATTGATGGTTAGGGGAGCATGCTGGGTGTGCGCTCTCCTTAAGTCTATGATGATCTCCTTTGTCTTCTCCACGTTCAGGGAGAGGTTGTTGTCACTGCACCACTTGGCCAGGCAGCTCACCTCGCTCCTGTAGTACGTCTCATCGTCGTTGCTGATGTGACCTACCACACTTGATAAAGAGGTTGGAGCTGTGTGATGGTGTGCAGTCGTGGGTCAGCAGAGTGAAGAGGAGGGGCTCAGCTGGCATTGCAAACTTTCACTTTGATTTTCGAGTTTAACGGATTTATACCACCAGATCTACAACTCATTGTGCGACCCCACTTGCCACCACCACACCACCACCAGGAAGGGCAGTAGCCCTTCTCTTGTATTCTGGCTGACCGAGGAGAGTGCTACTGAGCCCAGGCAGCGCAAGCAACAGAGGAGGGCTCCTGCAGCTGAACTGAAAGCCGAACAACCCGAGCCACCGCTACCCAACCTCCTGCTACTTCTAGCACGTCTTGGTACTCTGGAGGGAACAAACTGGGACAGGCTGAGGCCGGGACTACAGCACAGTGTGATAATAGTGCAAATACTAGCGCTCTATTTTTCACGAAACCTGGCTTTCGAAACGTCCCAGAATTCCGCTGTTCAACTTCTGGACTCCTCCATTCACGAGAGGCGCGGAGCGGCCTCTCGGTAAAGGCGAAAGGGGCGTGTGTGTGTTTTCCCATCAACAACCAGTGGTGTGAAGATCCTGGACTGTTCACCGGCACTGTTACGCCTGATAACGGAGTTTTTGATGCTTAAAGTGCCGTCCCTACTATCTACAAGGGAGTTTACATCCTGCTGTTTTTGGCGCGATCTCCACATTCCTCCGAGAGCCAACTCTGTGGCGGCGCACGGCAAGCTCCACCAGCGTCATCAAGCGCACTGGAGGCGGCTCACCCTGGCCTTTGTCTTTTATTGCTGCGGGCGACTTTAATCAGTGCAACTTCACGGACTTGCTTTCCTAAATACCACCAGCATATAGACATTCCCACCGGCTGGCAAAACACTTTGGATCATGTTTTACACCAACATAAAGGGGTGCATACAGGCACACCCACTTCCGCCAGCCGGACACTTTCGGACCCACATCTCTTTGTTCCTGTACCCGGCCTACAGACAAAAGAAATCAAGCAATCAATCCAGTCACCAAACAGAGTTCCAGATCTGGACACCTAGAGACTGAGGCACATTGCAGGACTGTTTTGCTGCTGCAGACTGGGATGTGGAAACCAAGCACAACCACTCTGGAGGACTCTTCTGTCAGTGTACAGGATTATACTGACTGTGACTGGGGTACATTAGCACTTGTGTGGAACATCGTACCCGCCATCCAGTCAGGAAGTTTCCCCTGTAGAAAGCCCTGGATAAAACAGTCCAGAGTCGTCACATGCTGCGTGTTTCGCTCCACTGCA
Source organism: Toxotes chatareus (assembly GCA_016801885.1). Classification (NCBI taxonomy): domain Eukaryota; kingdom Metazoa; phylum Chordata; class Actinopteri; family Toxotidae; genus Toxotes; species Toxotes chatareus. The sequence goes on along the minus strand of JAFBJY010001235.1, from coordinate 47,897 downwards.
TTTACATCTGGCAATGAGGGCTGAGTACAAAGCTGCAAAATCACCGGATTCGAGAAAGGCCATCAGCTGCAAAGAGGGCAGTACAGAAGAGAAGCTGGATGGCTTCTATTCCACTACCGATTTCTGGGCGCATGTGGGCAGGGCTTACCCAGCACATCACTGCGGACTACAGAGAAGCAGCACAGGTACCATCAGTGCCACAGACAGCCTGCCTGCCTATCTCATATATTATTCTACCGGGATGAGACACTCCACCGCCCACAGAGAGAGGAGGCCCACAGACTCCTGACCACCACCCCCACCCCTGCACCAGTCGTCTCAGGTCAGCCCAAGTACACAAAAGCCCTGAGGGAGGATCAACCCCATGCAAGGCGGCAGGACCAGAACAACTTGACCCTATGGACGCCAGCCCTCAGAGCATGTAGCAGGCTGACAGACGATTCTCACCTCCATATTCAACCTCTCCCCTCAGCCAGAGAGACTGTTCCTCCTGCTTCAGAGACCACACTGCCCATTTGTCCCTCTCCCAAGAAGAGCCCCCCCCCACCTGCTCACTGAATGACTACATGGCCAGTAGCACTCCACTCCAATCATGTGCGGAAGTGCTTTTGAGAGTGCAGCTGCCCCACATTCAGCACAAAACCAACCACACTGGACCCCCTGCAGTACGCCACTGGTCCAACAGGGTCCACCTCAGATGCTATGGCGCTGCAGCACTGCATCTCCTCTGCACCACCAGAATGAGGACTCCTACATCAGGATGCTCTTTATTGACTACAGTTCACGCCACATTCAACACGCAGTCCATCTCTTTCACAAGCTCCCACACACTAACTTGTTCATCCCTTGACTACACCCCTTCATCTGTGGCTGTCTTGGACTTTCTATTTACAGGACTCAGTCTGTCAGAATAGTGAACAAGACTGTCAATAGCATCATCACAAACCATCGGCACACCACAGGGCTGTGCATGGTCCCATCCTCCACCTGTTCACTGCGGCTGGCCTCTGAGACAACATCATCCTGAAGTTTCGCAGGCCCGGCTTACGCCACGTGATAGGGCCATCCTGGCCGGGGCAGGGGCAGCCTACAGGAGGAGGTGGCCACTCTGGTGACATGGTGTGGGACAGCAACCTCACCCCTCAACACAGACCAAGTCAGGATGATAGTGGACATGAGAGGAGGCCCTCATCGGCCACTGCTTATCCGAAGTCTGGAGTGGAGAGGGGTGAGCAGCTCTAAATACTTGGGGTCCACCTCAGCCTGACCTCACCTGGACCTCCAGCACCACGGCTGGTGAGCTCAGCAGGCTGTACTTCCCTGAGGAGGCTGAGGTTTAACATGTCACCAAAAGATCCTCAGGAACTTCTACAGCTCGTTGTTGGTCCATCTTGACCAGCTGCATCCCTGTCAATAATCACGGCAATCGCATGAATGCTGGCCTGCAGAAGTGGTGAATACGTCCTAAGATCACCAGACTCACTCTTCGCCCTCTCTGCAGAGCATCTACCAGCATGAAGTCCACAGGAAACTGCCTCCATCATCAGGACCCCACCCCCTGTAAGGTCTGTTCACTCTCCTCCCTTCAGGCGGAGGTACCCAAGATGTAAATTTGGGACCACCAGACCAAACTCTTTCTTATTATCAGACTCTCAGCAACAGGAGTCCAACAAACTGCAACTTTGCATGCTAGACTGTTGTGTTGTACTGTTCTGCACCTTAATAACTGCACACATACCTCACACTTTCACATAACAGTTTCTTGCACAGTTTGCACTTCACTCTCAGCTGAATTTGCAACAGCTGAGTTGTGTATATCAGTACAGTTTATAATCTTTTATGTGTAACTTTTAAGCTCAATTTATGCTGTTTGTTAATATTTCCTGTAATACTATTTATCTATTTTATTTTTACTTGTAGCATTTTATATGGCACTCCTGGGTGAAAGATACAGAAGAATTTTACCATTGTTATTAGGAAACCTGTTTCCTTACTGTGCAAATAAACAATAAACCCTTTGAATCTTGGATCTTGAATCTTGAATCTTATCAGGACCGGTTTTGTGCATGTGACCCTACTGAGGATCTCCTCACGCTGACTGGGATAGAGTCAACACCTGGTGCCAGGAGGGGTGGTGTCTTCTGTGCAGGGGTGCTGTTGTGTTCATCTCATTCGGCAGAGAGGTGGAGCTGTCAGCTCTAGCAGTGTGGGCTTGTAGTCCGTGATGGACTGTATTGTATCCCCTGCCACAGACTCCGAGGTGTCTCTGCTGTCATTGAGCGCTCGCCATCTTCCTGGAATCTGCCTCTTAGCCTCTCTGATGCCATGTGACAGGTTGCTCTTGTTGTCTTAGGCCCCAGCTCTGAAGGCAGCATTCCTCACCCTCAGGAGCCTGTAGACCTGCCCTGTGAGCCATGGCTTCTGGTTGGCCCAAACAGTGATGGTCTTGGTGTCTGTGACATCATCAATGCACTTAGAGATGTGGCAGTGCGGTCTCTGTGTATTCTTGTGGTCTGTGGGTTTTGTGGGTGGCACCCGTTTGAAATTTTCCCCCGTCTGTGGTGGAAACCCGTTTAAAGAAAAATTGTAACGCCCGGGTTGGGCCTTTTGCGGCCCGAAAACCCCAAAAATTTGGGCTTTTATCATCCCCCCGGGTTTTATGAAAATGCAAAATTTTTTTGGGGGAAAAATTTTTTTAATTCCCCCATTTTTAAAAAAACCCTTTAAAATTTAATTTGTTTTAAAAATTTTTTTGGGGTTTTGGGAAAAACCCCCCTTTTTCAAAAAAAATTTTTTTTGGGGAAAAAAAAATTTTCAAAAAAAGTTTAAAGGGGAAAAAGAAAAAAAAATTTTTCCCCTTTGGTTTTTAAAAAACAAAAAAAAAAGTTCCAAGAAGAAAGGGGAAGTTAAAAAAAGGGAACAAAAAGGGTTTTTTCCCCCGGGCCTTGGGTGGGGAAAAGGGGATAGGGGGCCCCGCTTTTCCCCTTTCCGGAGGAAAGGGAAAAAAAAAAACTTCTTTTAAACCCCCCCCAAACAATGAGACCCGGGAAAAAAACCCCCGCCCGGGAAAAAAATTTTTTCCTGGGAGCCTGGGCTTTACAAAGGGGTTTTTCCCCCTTTTCCCTTTGTTTTGGGGGGGAAAAAAAAACCCCCAAAAAATAAAAAAAAAAAAAGGCCCAATTTTTTTTCTTCCCCCGGTTTCCCTTTTCGGCTCCCTAAAAGACCAGTTTTACCCCTTTTTAAACGGGAAAAAGGTTCCCCCAAGTTTTTTTTTGAAAATTTTAAAGTAAAGGAAAATTAAGGGGGTTTTACTTCGGGCCGGGGAGGGGAAAAAGGGGAAAATTTTAAATTGTTTTTAACCCCTGAAAAAAACCCCCCCCCAAAAAGGAAACCCCTTAAAAGGGCCTGGGGGTTTTAAATTTGGCCCTTTTGGGGAAAAGTTTTTTTTACCAAAAAAAATTAGTTTTTTTTTTCCCCCTTTTTTTTTTTCTTTTTCGGAGTTTTTTAAAACCCCAAGGCCCGGTTTGCCCCAACAAAAAAAATGCTAAAATTTTCCAGGGAAAATAAAACACCAAAGCCCTGTAAAGATTTTTCAAGCGGGGGGGCCCCCCTTTTTGCCGGGGGGAAACCCCATTTAAAATTTCCCCCGGTTTTTTATTTTAAAAAAATTTTACTTAAAATTAAACATTTTAAAGCCCTAAAAAAAATTTCCTTCAAATTTTGCAAAGATTTTTTTTTTTAAAAATGAAAAGGTTTAAAAAAAAATTTTATTTTTCAAAAGCAGGCAAATCCTTTTAAACCCTTATTCGGGGGTTTTACAATTTTTTCCCTTAAAAGAAAAACCAAAAAAAAAATTTTTTTTAAAAAAAAAGGGAATTTTTCTTTAATTTTTATTTTTAATTTTCCTAAATTTCGAATTTTAAAATTTAAGCCTAGGATTTCCCCCAAAAACCCAAAAAAAACCTAAAAGAAAAAAAAAAAAAAAGGGGGGGGGCTTTTTTTTAAAAGACAAAAAAGGGGAAAAAAATTTTTGAAAACCCCAAAAACAAAAAATTTTTTGGGGGAAAAAAAAAGGGGGAAAAGTTTTTAAACAAATTTTTTCCCCTTTTTTTCGGGAAAGGGGGGAAAAACCAAAAAAGTAAAAAAAAACCCCCCGGCAAAAGAAAAAATTTTTCCCTTTTTGGTTTAAAAAAAAAAAAAGGGGGGAAACCCCCTTTCGAAAAAGGGGGGAAATGGAAAAAATTTTTTAAAAATTTCCCCCCCCCGGGGAAAAAAAAAAAAATTTTTTAACAAGAAAAGAAATTTAAAATTTTTGTTCCCTTTCCAAGAAAAAACCCAAAAAACCCAATTTAAAAAAAGGACCCCAAACCCTTTTCCGAGAAAAGGGAAAAAGAAAAAATAAAAAATTAAAACTTTTAATTCCCCGGTTTGGTGCTTTGGGAAGGAGGTTCCCCTTAAAAAAAATTTTAAATTTTCTGGAAATTTTTTTGGGGTTTCTTTTTTGGAAAATTAAAACTATTTTTAAAAGTTTGGGGAAAAAAAGGGAAATTTTGGGGAAAAACACCAAAAATTTTTCCTTTTGAAAGGGTTTTTGAAATTTTGGGCCTTGTGGTTTTTTGCCTTTTTACAAAAATGTAAATTTTTCAATTTAAAATGGGAAAATGGTTTCTTTTTTTTTTTTTTTTGGTTTTTTAAATTTTAAAAAACCCCCTTTTGTAAAAATAATAGTGTTCAAAACTTTTGGGGCCCCAAAAACCCCACATTTAAAAACCCTTTTTTAAAATTAAAACAAAGGGTTTTTTTAATATATTTTGCCTTGTTGTTTTTTGGGACAAAATTGTTTTTTAACCCCCTTTTTAATAAATTTTTTCCCAAAAAAATTAATGAAAGGGAAAAAGGAAAAATTTTGGGGCAAAAAGGGAAACGCCCAAAAAAAATTTTTTTTTAAATTTTTTAAAGTGAAAAAAATTTTTTTTTTTTCCCCCTTTTTTTTTTTTTTCCCTTTTTGGTAAAAAATTTTTCCTAAATTTAAAATTTTTTTTTTTTTTTTATTTAAAGGTTTCCCCATTTTGCAAAGGGGAAAAAAAATTTTTTTTTAAAAAAACCTTTCAATGTTTTTAATTTTCATTTTTTTTAAAATTTTTTTAACTTTCCCCAAAAAAAGGGGGAAAAAAAAGGGGAAAACCTTTACCAAAAACCCAAAAATTTGGTTAAAACCCAATTTTTTTTTAAAAAAAAGTTTAAAACCGGGATTTTTTGGTTTTTTAAAAATTTTAAAAGGGAAAGTTTTTTTTTTTAGTTTTAATAAATTTAAAAGAAAAAAAACAGGGTTTAAGGTTTCCTTATTTGAAAAATTTAAAAACCCTTATTTAAACAAAAAGAAAAATTTAAATTAAAAACTTTAATTTTTCCTTTTAATTTCTTTTGGGGAAAAGGGAAAAACTTTTTAGAAATTTTAAATTGGAAAAAAAAAACTTGAAAAAATTAAAAAAAAAAAAAAAAAAACCCTTTTTTTGGAAACAAAAAAAATTTTAAAAAAAAAAGGGGGCCTTTTTAAAAAAAAAAGGGGTTTTTTGGAAAGGGAAGCAAATTTTTTTTCCCCCCAAAAAGGGGAAAAGAAACCTGAATACATCCCAAAAGGGGAGTTTGGACGCTTTTTCCCAAAAAACCCCCCCAAAAAAGGGGGGGCCCAAAAAGGGGAAAACCCCCCCTTTTATTTTTTTTTTTTTTTAAAAATTATTTTTTTTGGGTCCTTTTGGGCAAATTTTCGGAAAAGGCCGGGATTTAACCCTTGGTTAACTAATTTTTTTTGGGAATAAAACCCCAAAAATTTTTTTAAAAAATCAAAAAAAAAACCCCGCCCCCCAAAATTTTTTTTATTGGGGGAAAAGGGTTAATTTAATTTTTTCGGGGGGGTTTTATTAAAAAATTTAAAAAGAAAGGGGTTTCAAGCCCCCGGGGGTTCCTTTAGGGGGAACCCAAAGTTGGGGAAATTTGGAAAGGGGGGTTTCAAAACCTTTTAAAATTAAAGCCCCGGTAAGTTTAAAGTTCTTTTAGGCCCTTTAAAGATTAACAAATTTTTCTTTTTTTAATTTTTTTGGGGAAAATTTTTTTCGCCTTTTAAAAAAATTTTTTTCAAATTTAAAAGAAAAAAAAAAAATTTGAAAGGAAAAAATTTAAAAAAAAACTCCAAAATTTCTAATATTTAAAACTTAGGGAAAATTCTTTTGGGTCAAAACTTTTTTTTTTTCCCCCGGGGGGAAAAATTTTTTTTCAAATTTAAAAATTTTTTTTTAAACAAATTGGAAATTTGGGAGTTTTTAAAAAAAAATTTTGGGGCCCCCGTAGTTCGGGAGCTTTGAATTAAAACCGGGGAAAAAAAAAAAAACAAATAAAGAAAACCCAAAAAAAAACACAACAAAGAAAATTTTTTAAAAAAAAAACAAAAAAGGGAAAAGTTTTGGGCGGGAAAGGGGGAAAAAAAAACCCCGGGGAAAAACTTTCCCAAAGACATTTCCCCGGGGGAAAAAACAAAAAAATTTTTGGGTTTTGTTTTTTTTAATTAAAATTTAAATTAAAAATAAGCCTTCCAAAACCCCCCTTTAATAGGGGGGGAAAATTTTGGGAATTTCCCCGGGCCCCAAAACAAAAAAAATAATTTTAAAAACAATTTTTAAAAAATTAAAAAAATAAACCCCGTTTTTAAGAAAAAAATTTTAAGCAAAATTTTTTTGGGTGACCTTTTGGGGGAAAAAAAAATTTAGGAAAAAAATCAGAATAAAAAACTAAAAGGGAAAAAAATTTTTGGGAAAAGGAAAGGGAAAAGGAAATTAAAACGAAAAAAAAAAACTAAAATTGGGGACGTTGAAAAAAAAAGAAAACAGGGAAAGCTTTCGGGCCAAAAAAGGAAAGGGCCAAACCCAAAGGAGGGAAAAAAAACAAGGGGCCCTTTTTTGAAAAAAATGGTCCCCCTAATTTTCCCCACCCCCCCACACCCGGGGGAAAAAAAAGGCCCCCCTACACACCCCTCACATTCCCCTTTAAACCCCATTTCCCGAAGGTCTGGGGAAAATTTTAGCGGGAAAACGGGGGTTTTTTCTTTTTTAAAAAGTTGGAAAGGAATTTCCCCTTTTTTGGGGGAAAAAACCCCCGGGCCCTTCAGGGGGGGCCAAAGGTCGGGGAAAACAAACCCTTTTAAAAATTTAAAACCCCAAAATTTTTTTTCCCCAAAAAACAGGGCAAAGGGTTGAAAAAAGGCAAAAAAGGAAAAAAACACAATTTAAAAAAACCCAACCCGCCCAACCAAAAAGTTAAAATTTTAAACAAATTCCCCCCTGTTTCATTACATAAAGGGAAAGAAAGGGTTTAAAAAAATTTTTTAACAAAATTGTTCCCTTGCCTTTTTTTCAAGAGGGCTGTTTTGGTTTAAAAGCTGGAAAATTTCCCCCCTTGGGGGTTTTTTTTTTAAAAACAACAAAAATTTTGGGGTTTGGCCCAAAAAATCCCAAAAAAGCTAAAAATAATTTTTTTTCAAATCAAAAACCCTTTTTACCCGGGTTTATTTTAAATCCCACCCCTGACTTTCTGCCAAAGCAGTTTTTTCCCAATTAAAAATTTTTTTAAATTAAATTTTTGCCCCCTGTTTCAAAAAAAAAAACGAACCTCAAACTCTTGTAAATTTGTTTTTCCCTTTTTTATTTTTAAATTTTAATTCTTCAAAAATTCAAAAAAAAAAACCCAAAGAAAATTTTCCAAACAAAATGGTTTGGGAGCAATCCCAAAAGGGGGTTTTAAAACCCTGAAAATTCCCGGGATTTCCCACCAAAAAAAAACCCCTTTTTACTTTTTGGGTTTGCCTAAACCCCAAAAAAAAAAAAACCCTTTTGGATAAATTTTTTCAGAAAGGGCCTTTTTTTAACAAGGGGGCACTTCAAATATTTTTTAAAAAATTTGACCAATCAAAATTCCCCAAAATAAAAAAGAGGCTAAAACAAAAAAATGGTTTTTAAAATTTGGGTGAAAAGGCGGAAAAAAACCCCCCTTTTTTTAAACCCCAAACAAAAAGGGAGCAGACGTTTAAACAAAAGGTTTTTTGGGGGGGCCCTTTTTAGGCGGTTGAAGGGAAAAATTTGGCCCCCCCCTTTTTTTTTTGGGGTAAAAAAGCCCCGGGGGTTTTCTCGCCCTTTTTTGGGACCCAAAAACCTCCTGTTTTTGAAAAAATGGGGAACCCCCCTAAATTAAACCCGGGCCGGGGCGGCCGGGTTTCCCTTCAAAAATTTCCAGATTTTTTTGACACCCTCTCTGTCTAAAAAAGGGCCCCAAAAGCCCCTTTATTGGGCCCCCCAATTAAATTTTTTTGGTTTTTTTTTGCAAAAAAGAAAAAAAACAAATCCCCCCCTTTTTAACCAAAGGGTCCAACCTTTGGTTTTTTTTCCGGGAAAATGGCCGGGGGTTTAAAATGAAGGGGGAAGGGCCTATTTTGGGGCCAGAATTTTTTAACATCCCCAAATTTTAAAAAGCCCCAAAACCCAAATTTTTTTTAAAAAAACCCTCGGGAAACCGCAAAAAAAAAAGGGGGTTTTTTTTTTTTCCCCCTTTTCCCTTTCTGTTTTTCCCTTTTCACATTTGCCTTTCCCCCAAGGTTCAAAATCCCCTCAAACCCTTTTGGTAAAACCCAAACCCTTTTTTCGGGATTCCCCAATTTCCTGTTTCCCTTCCCCTTTTTTCCCAAAACTTTTTTTTTTAAAAACTTCCCAAAAGAAGGGGCCGCAAAGGGGGTTTTTTTTTAAAAATTCCATGGGAAAATTTCCCTTATTTCACACCCTTTCTAAACAAAAAACCAAGAAAGCGTTCTTTGAGTGTGGGCCTCCCTGAAGAAAAAAGAAAAAAAAAAACCCCCCCCCTTTGGGCTGGGGTTTCAAGTTTTTACGAAACTTCCAAACCCGCCCAAAAAACCACTTTTGGGTTTTTTAATCAACAACTTTGCCTTCCTAAAAATAAAAGGCCCCGGAAGGGCTTTTTGGTTCTTTTTTTTTAAAAAAATTTCATTGGGTTTTTGGGGGCTTTAAAACAGATATGGGAAAAAAAACAAGAAAAAAAGTACGGGGTTTATTTGTTTGTTTAATTTACAAAAAAAAGGAAATTTTAATTACCACTTGAAAAAAGTTTTTACGTTTTTTGTAAAAATGACAAATTAAAATTTTTCCTATTTTGTTTTAAAAGAAAAAAAATTGGCCTGTTCACGCCACCTTCCCAAAACGTTTGGGGAATTTTCCTTTTGACCCCCCATTTACCCTTTCATGGTTTTGTTCCCCCAGATTTTCCCCCTTTTCGGGCATCTTTTCGGGTAAAAAGGCCCTAAAACCGGCACTACAAAAACCCACGGCCCTGTTTCAAAACCAAGGTACCACTAAAAAAAATTTTAAAGGGCGTTCACTTTTCAACATGAAAACAAAAGCTTACAAAATTTTTTTTTTTTTTCTGTCTTTTTTTGCCCCAAACAAAAATTGTTTCAGTTTTTTTTTAAAATTTTTATGTTTTCCCTTTTCTTTTTTCCAGAAAACCTGAAGGGGTGCGTTTGTTCAAAAAAAGGTTCCCACATTAATCCCCTTTTCCCTTTCCCAAATATTTTTCCCTTTAACCTGATTTCAAACCTCATAAATATGGGGGATTCCCGCAAACCTGCTTGGCGGAAAAGGGTCCTTTGGGGGGGAAACTCAAAAGGGCAAAAAAAAAGGCCTGCGGGCCGTTGCTAAAAACCCCAATATTTAAACCCAAAACCTTTTTTTAATCATTTTAAAACCCTGGTAAAACAAACTTTAAAGTCGGGGTTTTTTTCAGGAGTTTTTTTTTTGCCCCAGAGGGGGTTAAAACAACTGGGTTCACCCCCCTTACTTGCGGGCTGACTAAACACGCCTGTGGGGTCTTTTCCTTCCCTTTCCACCATTTTCTTTGGTTTTAAACCTAAAAACCTTATCTTTTTCCCCCTTCTCTGAAAAAAATTTTTATGAAAAAACCCAAGAGTAAACTGTTAAATTCTTTAAAGTTCTTAATTCTCCTCAGGGCAGGGTGTTACGGGGTTCCTAAGGGCTCGGGGAGGACATATCAACTACCCAGCCGCACCCCTCGGGGCCCCCACCCCTCAAAACAAAGGGGAAAGGGGGGAACAACAGGAGGGAGGAAAACACCGGGACAAAAATCTTAGTATGCAAGCGTTCTGTCATGTTTTATCCGGGCCAGGGTTTTGGGGGTCTACACCTCTTTCCTAATACAGCTATTGTTGTTTTGTTAAAAGTTCACTTCCCCAAAGAAGAAAACCCCCAATTTGGGCTTTGTCGTGGCGACACAGGTTGCTCGAGATAGTGAAAGTCCACTCCTTTCACCCCCCCAAGAATTTAGAAAAACTGGACGAAGAAAAACTTTCACGTTTGGTCAGACACGGTAGGTTCCATTCAAAATTTTACAGGAACCATCTTTTTGTCTCTTTTAATTTCAAAAAACTTTTTTTTGTCTTTTTTTTCCATCTTGGCGTAATTTTTTCTTTTTGTTGTAAATTGAGCAGTCTTTTCCTAAAAATTTTTACAAGGTGTTTTTAAATCTGCTTTCGTACCATTGTGGTATTTTACCTTAGTTTTCTTCACTAATCTCTTTTTTTGTGTAAAAAGGAATCACGTTTAAATTTTTGCTGAAATCACCAGGGAAAGGGGGTAGATGATCCAAAAATTTCATAAGCCAAAAATAAACCTAAACGGGCAAGGGGTCCGTAAACCACAGTGGCTGCCCTGTCCTACTTTAATTAGAAAACAAAAAAACCTGAAAACGTGGGTTGTTACTTTCCAACAGTTTTTAAAAAAACCATTAAAAAAAAGGCAGTTTTTTTTATGGGTTGTTCGTGCAGAAACCTTTTCTGATGAAAAAAGTTTTCTTTATATCTTCTGCTTTATTTCAAATTTGCCCAATTTCGCGGGATTCAGTATGATTTTTTCCCCTCGGGGGTTTTCCGGGGGCGGAGAGGCTCTTGGTAATGTCCCCAACATCCCCCTTCCCCTCTATCCAAAAAGGGTAATTTTTTGTTACCGCATCAAGACCCTTTGTGCTAAAACAGGGTAGTCTGTTTGTTGTGCGCTGAGAATGTAACTATAGATACCCCCCCAACCCCTGCCGAATATATTTCCCCGGCCTGTTGGGTAAAATCCAAACATTTCTTTTTTACTGTAAAACTTAACATCTGTTGAGTATTTTTTGTTCCTGTTAAGGGTATTTGTAGATTATTTTACCCAGGGCATTCCCCTTTTTAAAAGCTTGAAGTTCCTCTCAAGAACACCCTTTTTTCCCCCCCCCGCCCCCGGCCCACCGGCAAAAAAAATTGATTTTAAAGTCTGGAGGGGGAAAATTGGCCCATTTTGGGTTTTTAAAGTTGCTTTTTCTTACTACTATCAAGCCAGTGGGCCCGCTTTTTTTTGAGTCACACTCTTTCCCAATAGTTTTGTTTCTAGGTGACCTGCTAACCAAAGAAACACAGAGCTGCAGGGGAAAGGGGGTTGCCAATAGAAAGCCCAAACCTCCTTTAAGGGGGTAAAAAAGATGTGGGAAGAACAAGAAGTGAAGGCACAAAAGGGAATTATCATTTGGGGAAAAACCCGCAAAAACCATAAAATCCTGGCTGTTTTTCCCCTCTTAGCGCACAAAGGCCAAAGAGAACCCCTGGATACAACTTTAGGGAACATCTGCTGATAAAATCAGAGCAGGAGACAAAGAGCAAACCATCCCTGAAGCAGGAAGGCAAACTGCGGTCCCAAAGGACAAAGGCATTGTCTTATAGCCTTTGAAAAACCCAAAATAAGCAAAAAGGGGTTTTCCCTCACTAATGTTTTTGGGCCCTTGTTCTTTGTTAGTCAGGGACAGTCCTTTTCCCCCTGTTTCGGTACTCAAAAATGGGGGGGAAAAGGGGGGAAAAAGGAAAAAAAGGGAAGAAAGGAGACACGGTGAAGGGTTTGTCTTCATTCTTGCCTCGGAGGATACAAATCCTGGAAACGAATAACCTCCCTAGAAGAAGGGTAGGGGGCTGGGCAAAATGAAAAATGCCCCCTTTTTTCCCCAACCCCAAACCCCCCTTTTTTTGTCCTGTCAAAACAGGTGGGGGGGAAGAACCCCCAAATTCAAAAAATGGTGATTTTTTTGTGCATTAGATGAATAGAGTTACCGACCTTCCGTTCTCCTGTTGTTGTTCCCCATGGAAAACAGACAGGGGGGGGGGAAAAAGGTTCCCTTTTTCCCCCTTTGGTTCCCATGCTTTTTTCGTTCGGGGTTTAACACCCGGTCTTCCCACGCCAGCCCCCTTTTCTCCCGGCGGTCCCCCTTCAGAAACCTGAGCTGGTACAGCCTCACACTGATTTCCTTACCATCCACAAAACCAAGTCTTTCCTAATATTTTTCTTTTATTTTTTTTTGTTTCAAATGAAAAGGCCTGAAATTTCCCTTTAGTTTGAAAAAAATGCCTGGCCCCACAGAGGTCCAAACCTTGTGTTTGCCCCGCAGCATCAAGCCCACCTGAGCCCCTTTTCAGACCCCCCTCCCAAACAGCCCAGCCATGGGCGGGCCCCAGAGAGTGAGGACCAAAAGAAAGGGAGACCTTAGTCAACCACCAAAAAGGGAGGAGCCCAGCTGGGTTTTTGCAAAACAAAAACAGGGAGGATGCAGGACCAAGGAAAAAAGAGAAAAGCCCCTCGAACGGGGCCTTTGTTTTCTTTGGAAAAGCTGTAGGGCACAGTTCCTCAGTGGGAAAAGAAAGGGAAAGACCCCTTAAGTTTTTGGATAGGGGCTTGCCTTGGGGAAGGTAAAAAGTCTTGCGGGGTTTTAATAAAGCGAAAAAAGAAAAATTAGGTCCTTTTGGAAAAATGTAAATTGTTTCTGTTTTGTTCAGAAAAAGCCAGGACCTTCCCCCTTTGTTTTTCTGTGGATTTAAAACCCCCTGTCTCTTCTGGCCAGGAAAACCAAAAGGGGGAGGAGAGGAAAAAAGCTAAATGCCCCTCAGGATCTCCCTTTTCTTTTTCCCCAAAACAGTTGGGGAAACACTATTTATTCACGGGGCTTCATCACTGTTTTTTACATGATTTACATCACCGGGGGTGTTCCCCCGGGTATTTTCTTAGTCCCAAAAAAATTTCTTCTGTCTAGTAACCTTTCCCCCGGGGGGAACCAAAAAAGGGTCAACCCTCCCTAAAACACAGAACCAAAAACCTTTATTTGTTGCAGCCCCTTTTTTTTTTACGCCCCCATTACGAAACAGGTGGGCCCCTTTTTAAAAGATTTTTTTTTCCCTTTTCCCCCCGAGAAACCTGCAGTTTAGAAGGGGGGAAGACGGACAAAAAAGACCCCAGCTAATGGGCGTAATTTTTGATTTTTTTGCCATTCCCCCCTTTTGTAGCCCTTTTTATTTCTCCTCAAGGTAGATTCTCCTGGAAATTACTTCATGTCTCCTTTTAAAAAAAAGCAAATAAATGTATTTAAAATGTTAATTAAAAATTACTTTTGTAGCAAAGATCTTTTACTTGAAATTTGGGGTGGGGACAAAACGCCCTTCCTTTGAACAACAAAAGGGGAAACAACCCCAGGGGGAGAGTTAGGGCACGGGGATGAAACCCATGGGGGAAAACGGACATTCCTTATAAAAGGGGGGAGGATTCTTAAGGTGGCTCCTCTCTCAACAGTGTTACAACTAGTTTATCTGAAAATTTGCAAAAACTCTTTGGGATTTCAAACAAGGGTGGTCAAAGAAAAACAAAACAAAAAAATTTTTTTTGTTCTCTTTTTATTGCCATTTTCCAAACTTGTAATCAGAAAAAATTTTAAAGATGTCTTTCAAAACTGAGCAAAAAAAATTCCCACACAAACAAAACTATTGTATTGCCTTCACATTCCAATTTTTATTTCTCCCAGCCTTTCACACTGTTGAAAAACTTTTTATTCTTCAATTTATGTTTTTAATTTTCCCAAATTCTTTGCCAAAAGACCTTTAAATAAAGAAAAGTTTTTAATGGGGGGCTCTCCCAAAATTACGGCCACTTAACACCGGGAAATTTTGGGTTTTCCCCAAAAGGTTCTACTTGACCCTAGCGGGAAAGGGCAAAATTTAAACAGCTTTCCCCCTCCACTGTACTTAAAACAGACAGATTTTTCGAAAAAACCTTTGTCAGCTCAAGTTATTTTTTTTTTTTTTTCTTTCCCAAAAATTTTCCTGTTTGGGGTAAGTTTTTTGTCACTAGAAAAATTTATAAACAGCCCATTTTTCCCTTTTCTTCATAAGGTTTAACCTACTGTTGGCTTTAAAAATTTTTGGAATTTTTTTTATCCTTTTTTTTAAAATTCAAAATCCTTTCTTGGGGTTTTTTATAATAGTTTTCCCCAATGGCTCAGCCCAAAAGTCATCAACACTGGAAAAATTTTGAGCATCTGCAGGAGCCCAAGCTACTGACTTTTTCACCCCCACTAAACAGCCAAACGGGTGACAATGTACAGTACCCTTAAAAGCCATTTTGTTTTTTTTTTGGGTATAGTATCAGGCCCAACTTAAAGGGTTTAACTTTTGCAGGGCCATTTTGGTGTTTCCTTTCCTTGTTAAAAAAAAAGGGAAAAATTTTTGTGTAATAAATCTTTCCCCATCTCGAATAAAAAAAAATTTTGCATGATAAATAATTTTCTGAAAAATGGACAATATTTAAAAAATAATTAGAAACAGGCCCCGGAGTGTGTTGTGTTGGTTTTTTTTTTTTTCTTAAAACCCGGGTAAAAAACTAAAAAATTTTTGTTCTTTTTTCCCTTTTTGTTTTTTCCTTTTCTAAAAATTTAAAAAAGTTTTTAAGGAAATTACTTTGCTAAAACCCACACTATTGATAAAGAAAACTTTTAATGATAAAATTATTTCAAATGGACAATATCACGTAAACTTTGTAATTATCCACTTTGTTTTGGTTTGGATTTTCCCAATTTGTGACTTTTTGGGCTTTTTCCCTTTGCCTCATTCATGGCTTCTCCCCCTTTTAATTTATTTTCCTAATTTTGTTTGGGGTTCAAAAGATTTTTCTTTTAAAAAACTAAAACCCAATGTTAAAACCAGCAACAAAACAACCTTTCCCCCCCTGGATTAAAATTGGTCTCATGTACCTTTTTTTTCTTTTTTCCTCACGGGTTAAACATGCATGGTATTTTTCATCTTTTTTCTAGTTTTTAATTTTTATTTTTCTCTAAAAACATTTTTTTTGGACATACCCCTATCTTATTATTGTTTCTATGTGACCTTTTCTTTTTTTCCTCTGTAACAGTGAATTTCCATTTGGGGGCAAAAAGGTTTATTTATTTATTATGTTTTAAAATGGGAAAATGGGGGGATATATTTAATCTTATTTTTTGCCTCAATTCATTCTTTTTCTTAATTATCCCCTTAAAGGAAAATTTCTTTTTTTCGAAAAGAACCGAGAAGGGAAAAACTCTAAGGGAAAGAAAAAAAAAAAGAAGAAAGAGAAAAATTCTTTCTCTTTCTGGAGAAAGAGGGGAGAAAAATTTCTGGGGGGGAAAAAAAGAGAAAAAGAGAAGGAGAAGGAAAGCAGAGAAGAGGATTTCTTTCTCTTTCTTTCGGGGAGAAAAAGGGGGAGCGTTAGGAAAGGGTTTTTTTCTCCTGAAGGGGAAAGAATGCCATCTTCCCTTTTTCCCCCTCCCTCCATCGATAGAGACAGAAAGAGGGGGGAAAAGCGTCTCGATCTCTATCTTCTCAAGGAGAGGGGGGGTTCTGAACCCCCTCTCCGACAGAAGAGAGACCTTTTGTCCTCCTCTCTGCCTGAAGGGGGGCAGAAAAAAAACACAGAGGGGAAAAAAACCCCCTCGGGAGAAATGATGAAAAAAAATAATCTACATTTAAAAAAGATCTTCTTGTTTTCTCTCTGCCCCTGGAGAAAAAAGAAAAAAAATTTCTTTCTCTCTCGGGGGAGGAGAAAAGGACGGGTTTTTGGGGAAATCTGTATTCAGTTCTCCGGGAAAATCCTCACAGACGCTAAAAATGAACCGTTATCAGTGGACCCGCAGCATGGGGGAACGGGCGACTAATCCCCCAGCGTTGGTAGCCTGAGACCCCGGCGCACCGCCCCAGGCATCCCCTCCTCAGAAACTTTGGGTTTGGGGGAAGGGGCCCCTTTTTTAATCTCTGGCTGCCCCCGTGTGACCCCAGAGCCGTTCCCTGGGAAAAAGGCAGATAAATGGTGAGTCATGAGCCACCCCTCCCGACGCTGCTCACTGGATTTTTTGCGACTACATTCACGTTAATCTCTGCAAACGTTGGGGAAAAATCCCAGCAAGTGTAGGGGTGTTCTGATACATCGGGTTGTTAAAAAATTAAAAAGCTTTCCCAAAGACAGTGAAAAGAATAAAATGATCAAGTGCAGCTCTCCCTTTGATTTGAACTTTCTTATGCTTATTTTATTAGTTCTCCCCGGATCATCCACAGCTAAAGCTCAATTCCACCTGTCCAAAAGATGCCATGTGATTTTTTGATCCATTTCACTAAAATTGTTTCCTTGAGTTTTATTAAAAATGGGCTCAAAACCCAACCATCGGGAACAGAATGAAAAGTTTAAAAAAACCATCAACAAACTAAAACAAAGTTCATAAAACCTTTATTCACATTAAAATTTTTATTCTTTTCAACTTTTTCAACTGTCAATATGTTTTTTTTCCCAACTAGTTTTGTAAATGAAACATTTTATTTTTTATTCTTTTTGGTACAGTTATTTGAATTTCAAATAAACCTCAACCCCCAAATAGGGACTGAGTTCATTTCTATAACCCTTTCAGTTTTTTCCGTTTTCCCCATGAAAAGTCAAAAGGGATGTTTTTGGTGTTTTTTGTCATTAAAATTGGTACAAGCAAAGCCGGGAAAGCAGACATTCCAATATAGACAGCAACTTAATAAAATTTTTATTTTTTATGGTATTAAACAAATACAGAAATGGATTTTAATTTAATTAAAATTTTTAAAAACCCTCTATTTTTCGGAGGGACAATAGATCAAACCAGATAAGGTATGAAAAAAACAACAAACTCAGGAAAAAGAGTTTATAAATACCTTTATTACTTTAAAAAAGGGGATTCATTTCAGGTTGGGAACCATCAATATCACAAAAAGGGTTTATGAAAGAAGGGAATAAACTGATTAATTCAAAGTTTAAAAAAATAAAACAAAAAACAGTAGCATATATAGTGGGATTTTATTTCAGCTTCTTTTAACCGGGAAAATCCCTTTGAAAACCCAAATTTTTCATTTGCAGTACAACCGGGACAACACAATCATAGAAAGACAAAGGACCCGTACAAATTCATTACATATCAATCAAAATGACAGTGAAATATGTGCATATATTAAAAATGAGGTTCATGGTAAATGACAAAAAAAGAAGTAAAGGATCGGGATTATGGTTTGTAATGTATTTTTAAAAAAAGAGAATGTTTTAAAAGGCTGAGTTTTACGTCTTTGTGATTCCATTTGGGTAGAATATTAAAAGGGGAAAAAACCCAAAAGGGGGTGCAGGCTTTGGAATACGAGGTTAATGAAGCTGCTGAAAAAGGAAGACAAGTTCTGAATATTGAGAAAAAGGCGATATAAACCTGTAAAATGAAATTTTAATATAGCTTAAAATAAGGATCCTGATGGGGCTTACTTTTGCTCTATTTACATTAGTTAATAAAACTTTTAGTGAAGAAAGTAAAATGGGGGGTGCCAAAACGGTTTTTGTTCCCAATGAAAGAACATTTTGACCAAACAACTTTGAAGATTGAGATCAGGTTTAAATGGTAAGTCTGGTGTGCTGCTGCTTTTGGAACAAAAACTCCCCGGCCCTTTGTGGAACCCTTTTTGGACACCCCTGAATTAAAGTCATGCCTGAAAAGTATAATGATAAAGGGCCCGCCTCCCCCGCCCCGATGCCCAAAAGGGGGCAGCCGGGGCATGGCTTTTCCCCCTAAAACTGGTAGGGACGCAAAACTTAAAAGGGGGGGAAAAAAACTTCGGGCTCTTTCAGAAAGGTAATTGCTGAAAACTGAACATTTTATGGGCTTTTATTTAGTTTTGTTGTTTATTTATTTAGGTCTTATCCGTTTGCCTCATCTGTTGGCAAAGGTTTCGGGGAACCCGTTTTCTTCAGATTGGATTAAATACCCCTAAGCAAGCTGAAATAATTTTTTATTTTTTTTTTGAATCTAACAGACCCCAAAGAGGTTAGCATGTGAAGAGGCCGTTAGCTACGCAACTGAAAGCGCTTTCCAAATTCCCCCTCTTTAAATTTTTACTTCACATCAATCAGCACTTGATTTGCAACTGTTAAAACCTGTTTGCTTTGATTTTTTGAGTTACCCAAAAATTAGAATGAATGAATAGTTTTAAAAGCCCCAAGGAAAAGGGGTTAACGTCTGGCTAGTTTACCCCGTTGTTTATACATTTTAAAGCTAAACGGTATTAAAAGTAAAGTCGCTTTATTGTCAAAACCATTTCAGGCCCAAACAGGTTTGAAATTCGTGTCTAGGCCCGTGTTACATTAGAAATTAGAAAATATGAAAAAAAAAAAACATTAAAGGGTTTTTATTATTATTATCAAACTAAAAAAAATTTCAGACCGGGTTTAAGGCAAACATATAAAAACAAACCCTTAAAAAGAACTTTTAAAAAAAAAAATAGAAATAAAGGGGAATTTAAAAATTTATCATATAACCATATACTTCTATCATGCAACTTGTATTCAATTTGGGTGAATAATACAACATGACCTGTAGGGGCCCCAATGTACTTTGTTTACTGTCAAGACATTTTATGTCTCGGTCCCTCAGAGCACAACACACTTTATCTCTATTTATGACCTTCAGTTTTTTTGTTCCCCCCTCCATCCTGGTATGTGAGAAACATGCAAAAATACTTCACTTTAACCTGGGTCAGACCCTTTTAGCTTTTGGTGATGCTTGAGCTCTGATCTTTTCTGGGGGTGATTACTTTTAAAACTTTTTTTAAAATAAAACATCAAAAGAAAATTTTGTCAAAAATTTTTTATTTCACTTTTCAAGAAAAATTTTTTCCAACCAAACTTGGGGATGGGATTGGATTTTCATCGGGACTCTGTTGGAAAAAAAAAACCCGGGCAAAAAAGTTCCTCCTGTGGGTAAAAACTGCCCAGACGGAGCATCATCCCCCAGTCCTGGGGGATTTAAAGGAAAGAATCACCCCGGTGAAGTGTTTGATGTTGCCTGTGAGAGTTTGCAGAGTTTAGATTGGCCGGTATAACTCCATAAGCACGCAGACAAGCTTCTTGTTTATTGTGTTTTGGGGATTTCGGGTTTTCTGCTTGAAAAGGCCCAGTTTTTTAAAAAAAAAAAAAATAATAAGAAAAAAGGTTTGGGGAAAAAAGTCAGAGAAAAGGTGAAGTAAAAAGGGGGCCCAAACCCCCCAAAAAATTTCCCCCCGCCAATAATAAAACTGATGGGAGAAAACCCGGGAAGCATCAATCAATTCAAATAAGGGGTTGTTTTGGGGGTTTCAGAAAATGGCAGTTTTACCAAGACAATTGGACCAACTAAAAACAGTTTGGGAAAAAAAAAAAAAGTGCGACAGCTAAAGTAAAACTAAACGGAAGAAATAATTTTTTAAAAGCAGAGGGAAGGCAAAAGCACGGGGAAGAGGAGAGGAAAGCAGTGATTAAGAGCACAGATGAAAAAGGGAAAAAAAACAATCTGGACACCCCCAAACATGTTTATCGAAGATTGAAAAGAACAAAAGAGCAATGAAAGGTGGCTAGAGGAAGGAAGGGGGAAAAGAAACAACAAAAAAGAAAACCCATTTTCCCCAGAGGAAAAAAAAAAAAAACAAACCTTGTCCTTCTTTTCCCTTTTGGATAATTTTTAAAGGTGGTCGAAACCTAAACTCCGCCCTCCGACCCCCCCTCCACTGCACTGAGCCTGGGGGGTCCCCAAAAGGTCCCCCAGACATCTGAAAATCATCACCTCCCCCGCATCATCCTCATCCCCTGATTCAACCCGTCTAAACCTGATCTTTACAGACCGGGACTTTTCACCTGAAAAAAACCCCCAGCGGGGGAGCACATCTGGGGACAAAGCTCCATTAAATGATCGGGCGGTTGTACATGCTGGGCCACTATCAAGGATCAA
This sequence comes from Toxotes chatareus, assembly GCA_016801885.1. NCBI lineage: Eukaryota > Metazoa > Chordata > Actinopteri > Toxotidae > Toxotes > Toxotes chatareus. Next base: position 27,701 of record JAFBJY010001235.1, on the reverse strand, counting down.
AGGGGAGAAAGAAAGACAAAGTTGAAAAGGATCTACACTGGCACCCTTAACCCATGGGGGTGCTAAACCCTTTTTCCGGGGGGGGGGCGGAATACGTGGAGGGGACACTGGAAATTGGCCAAACATCTGTTTGACGCATCAGGACACTGGGCTAAAGGCTGCAAAGGAGGCGGGGCGGGGCAGGGAAGGGGCAATCTGTCGAACACTGACTCCGACTACAGGTAACACACAAAAACACACACACCCCCCTGTTTTTAATAAAACCATTTTGCTCACACACTACAGGACATGTCACCTGATTCACTACACTGCACAGAGGAAAAATTGTGAATGTATTTATTGGACAAAGAAGGCTGCTGCTGTTTTGTATCTCCCCCATTCACAAGATGAACTGTTCAATGGGGGCCCCCCCGGAAGCTGGCAAACCTCCCCCGGGACATGGCGGGATGGGACCATGGCCCCCAACAACACACCTCTCTGTTTTCAGGCCCAAAATGGGATCCCAGAACACTGTACAGCAAGGGTGTATATAAAAAAAAACACATCTACCCTTTGCGACAGAACAGGATTCTTCACACACCACCCCTTTGATGCTTTACATGACACACCAGGACAGGGTGAACATCTGATGCCATTTTGGGGATTCCAAAAATTTGGGGGGTTTTTGGGGCCCCCTGAGTTCCCCCTCGATTAAGCCCATGCATGAGAAAATTCCATTGAAACCAGAATTTCAATATGGGCCTGTTTTTTTTTTAAAGGCGGGGTTTATATTTCTGGGATGATCCCCTGTCAAAAAAATTTTTTCCAGTTAAGAAAACCGGGATGGAAACCCTAGTGGCATTTGTAAGATTTGCAACAGAAATGCTCCAATCATCGGGCCCTTTTTCAAACCCAAATACAATTCTTTCATTAATTTCACCCTAATCCCACTCATTTTCCACCCGATTTTGCAAATGCTTTTTCCCCGTTCCTTCACCCAGACAGTCAATTTTTGGTTTTTTTTTTGATGGAAAGGGGTACATTTGGGACCCCTTCCCCGGGGATATTAAAAAAATCCCGGAGTTTTCATGCACTCGTGACAACAAACCCCCATTTGCCTTTAGGTTCTATCTTGTTACAGTATTTTGTCATTTGTATATCCAGGGCAAAAAAAGATCAGTAGCATTGCTAAAACATCACAAAAAAGGGATGAGCTTTAAAAACCAGTTTGTTTAACTTGTTTACATATTTGGGTCATGTATCACAGCAGAAGGAAAACCCTTCCCCAAACTTTGAACAGTTAAATTTGCATAAAAACCAACCACCAAAAAAAAATGAGTTTTTTGGGCATGGCATATTGGCAGTGGATCCCCCTTTTTAGAGGGGACCTTTTTTCCATGATTCATGGAAAAATCTTGGATACAAATGACAACCTTCACTGACTTAAAGGCTTTTCAGGCTCCCCCAACTAAACCCTGACCGTCCTTTTACTCGTTTGTTGCCAAAAGGCGGTTTGACCTCTGTTTTGAACAGGAGCAGGGGGGTAGACAGGAGCTTATTTCCACCAAGCGTGCTGTTGCTGCTGGCCCCCTTTTTCTGCGTGCTGTGCGCAGCAGAAATTGGGTTGCATCCGGGATATTGTGGTTAAGTTTTACCCAGGTTCCTCATGCTTTTCTCACTTTAAAAAGGTCCATCCTCACGGCTGGTTTATCACACTATTTTGTTATATTCAACATTACTTAAAAAGGCATTTTAAAAAATCGAAACTCTTCTAATTTCTTCAGATTCTTGTAATTTGCACCCCCGACCAGATTTTTTAACTCAGGTCATCCCAAGAGACATGGAGCTTTTTTGGGAGGTTGGCCCCGAAACGGGGACACATGCTGCTTGGGGGTTTTGGGGGCCCCAAATGACATTTTGCTCTTTGGGAAAACTCCATCCCTTTTCCCAAAGCTCGAACTTGAGCCTTCAAGCCTGAAACGGGTTTGGAAAAACTAAATTTGCACAGACTCACCATAACCTTGTGTCTGTGTTAGATCCCATCCCCCTTCCCAGCATCCATCTCTGTGATTAAATGTAAGCTAAACCAACAGTTCTGACTCTTTTCTACAGGAAATTCGAGCAGATGCAGCCGCTAAAACAGCTGCATTGGTTCCCCTTTCCAATTAAACTTTTGCTGTTGTCTGTCATTTCTACACCTGCTCATCTGCTGATGTTTCTGTTTGGGCTCTTTCCTCAAAACACCATTTGGTAAAAATCAGGTCCCCTTTAAAGACTCAGTGGGACTGGCCCAGATAAAACCCCTCGTTTGCCCGTTCCTTACTGTTATCAAAACTGCCCCCATGGGAAAACCATGGGGAAAAGGGGGGGAATGTTTTCTGTTAATTCATCATGGTACCAATTTTAACTTTGCCCGGACTTTTGCAGGAAATACATCATTTGTGACCAAAAGATCAGGGCTATTCAAAGCTGCCTGTGGGCATCCACCTCTGACAAACCTTTGAACATTTAATGATGAATTTCATTGAACAACACCCAAATGAAAGAAAAAATCTGTCTTTAATTGTTTACATTTCAGCAAATGGGTTGAAGTTTTCCCTCAGGATGCTGGGCTGTGGCAAAGCCCCACTCTAAATTATTCCTGGTGGGGGGTTCCCTTTAGTCATCAGTGAAATGGACCCGGTTTTTTCACAAACCCCAAAAAAGTGTGACTATCTTGGGGTTTAAAAAAAAATACCATTAAAAACAAAAATTGCTAAAAGCCCCAAAACCGTTTTAGTCTTTGTGGGTTAAAGCCCTTTTACTGGTGCTTGTAATTTAAAACCCCCAAAAAAAAAAGGTTTGGTAAAGGAAACCCCCAGACAGGGGGCCATTTAAATTCCCCCCGGGCAGGATATGTTGGGCTGGATACAACTTAGAAACAAAGGGGTCCCCGCCATCGCGCCCACCCCCAACTTCACCCGGTTGGGCCTCTAAATAAGGGAGGGAAAAAAAAAGGGCCTTCCCCCAAGGGCTGCGAGCTAAACAGTGAAACAGAGGGCCTTGGAACTAACGCCGGGGTTAAAGGGGAGAAAAGCCACCAGAGCCCAAAACGGGGGCTTTTTTTTTGAAGAAAAATTTGGGAAAAGTTGAGTTGGGGGTGGGGGGGGAAACCCTTAACCTAGGGTTTGGCCTCCCAAAAAGATAGGGGGGAAATTGAGTGCCAAAAAGGATAAAATTTTTAAAAAAACAACAATGAGGTCTATTTAAGGCAAAAAGATCCCTTTCTGGGGTTTTATATGATAAATTGATTTATTTTTTGAATTTTTTATTTCCCCCAAAGGGGTTGTCCTACAAAACAATATTTTTTCAAATTCAAAAAATATTTTAACTTTTCGTGTTTATTCCCAAAAATTTTCCTGGTGAAGTAATATTCTTTCCTTTTTTGGCCTTTTAAAGTAATTTTTTAACTTACTTTTTTTAAAAACCTTTTTTATTCTTTTGGGTGAAAACAAAACAGCCTTATGGCCTTTATTTTTTTGTCTTTTGGGCCCCCTGTTTGTGGAAAAACCCAAAAATTTTTCCTTCGAATTTTTTTTACCTGGGGGAAAAATTTTCCCAAAAGGGAAACCTCTGTAGCATGGGTGCTGCGTGAGCTCTTCCTTTTTGCAGTCCTCCTCCCAAAAAACACAGGGTGGGGCCCCCCCCCCCAGGCCACACGGGAGCCTACCCCCTCACCCTCCCCCCCTTCCACCACTGCACAGGTAGACCACAGGCTAAAAGCAGGCCGGCCCCAAAAATGGACAGTGTACAACTCTGTTACAACCCTCCCCCAGTCCCCTCACTCCCCCACCCCAACCTTTCCCCCCCAGAGAGCACCCCCCTGAGAGGAAGGACAAAATCATCAGGTTAGTCATTGATTTGTTTTTTCAGACTGATGTTTTTCAGATCTGACTCTGGAAAGCTCTTTTAAAATCATCTGCTACGGGGGAAAAGGGGTTTTTCTGGCTACAAAAACACACTTGACCTTCGTTTCCTGAATTTCTGAAAACTTCGTTTTTGGGGCCTTCCAAGAGTGATATGGGCTTTTCTTTCCCCCTCCCTTTTCTTGTCTTTTCTACAGGGGTTCCCCGATTTGGGGGGGGCCACCCTGACTCCCTGACACCAGCCGACATCCCCTCCCTAAGGGGCCCGCTCCCAACGGGGCAGTCCATCACAACGTCAAGGCGGGATGAAAACTGGAACAAAATTTAGACAGCAAGTAACAAGGCGGCTGACACAGTGGATGTTTTTTTCCCTTTTGTTGTGTAAAAATTGTCACAGAATTCCCCGTGTTTTTGGGGCCAAACAGCTAACTTGTCTACACTTCTTTTAGCCTAAAAAACCAAGCCAATGCTGTTGCTTTGTAGTGTAGGCCCCCTCCAGCCCAAAAAAAGAAACAGCCCTCCCCCTCTGGGCTGCTGTTTCAGATGGGCTGCTTTATCTGACAGGCATTCCCCACGCCTCAGAGCAGGAAATTCGCTTGGTGGTCTTTTTGGGAAGATCCCAAAGGATCCTCATGCCCTCAGAAGAAAAGGGAAGGCCCGGGGAAGGGTCAAGATCTACATGTTCATGTGTTTTACAAAAAAAATTTCACTTTGAGATTTGATGTTCCAGAGGTTTCAAACAGATGATAGTAAAAAAAAAAAAAAAAAAAAAAAAAAACATGTTTCATAATCAGTCCCTTTCGAAAAAAGAGGGTGCTTGTTTTTTCTTTTTTTATTAAAATTTCAGAACCATTTTTTCTGTGTGTTTTGCGAAAGTAGAATTTGGGCCCGTTCATCTTTTACTCTTCAGTCAACAAAAAAGTGGCTGTGGATATTTTAGCCTGTGGGTTTCCTGTTTCTTTGCCAAAAAACCCTCGGGGGTTTTTTCTTTCCCCTCCCTTTGTCTCCCCCCCCTTTCTGCAGGCATCTGTATGCATGGTGAAGGCTGAAGCGCCAGGCACTCCACAAATCTCCCTCAAAAAAGAAAATCACTGCTTCAACAGCCAAGGTCCATTTGGAAAAACACATGTGGCACTGAAGGCATGTTACTTTAAACCCCAATCATAGAAAACATAAAACTTCCCCAAAAAAACATGGAGTTTGTTGCAATTGCTGATTCAAAACCATTTCATACCAAATTAGTTTCAGTTCCTTTTTTTTTTTTAAATTTTTTTTTGATGTTTGAATCTCATTTCTTTTTATTTCCTTTTTAAACCTGAAGGTGATCTCCGAACAACAGGTCTGCCACAGTTATCTTCCCTTCCCTTTTCTTTTTTTTTCCTAACCTGCCCATTTCAAACCTGCACTCAGATATGATTTTGACTTACAGCAAAACCCGTTTGGACAGGAGAAAAGGGGGCCCGCGGGGAAGACTCGGTAGGACAACAAAAAACCCCCACTGCTGGTCTGCAGGCAGTCAGTGCTAAATATTCCACATCTATCCTTTATCAAATACTCAGTATATTTAGTTAAAATCCTGTCTTTAACTATACCGTCCCTGGAATAAACTGTAGCTTAGTCACATTAGTCTGGTTTGTGTTGTCTTCTTTGCTGGTTGTGTTGTGATGTGTATGAAAACATCTGGGTGCTTCCCTCCTACTCCCCCGTGCAGGAGCTGGGCTGAACACAAAATTTTGATGAGGGCAGTTTCCTTCACTTCCCTCACATTTTCTTTTGTTTTAGCCTGATCTAAAAAACCTTTCAGGTCATTTCCCTCATCAGTCTGAAAAAAAGAATTTTATGTTTAAAATATTAAAAAAAAAAACCTAGTTCACTAAATGTCTTTTAAAATTTCCTGTTCTGTAATGTCTCCTACAGAAAAGGATGGGTTTTGGATTCCGGGGCAGCTGGGCAGAAGTGAATACCCGGTCCCGCCCTTTGCACCCCTCAGACCTCTCCCGGAAAACAAAAGGGAAAAGGGTTGTTATCCACCAGGAGGAAAAACCTGGGCCCATTCATGTGCCATGCAAGCTGCTTCTGTCATGCTTAAACTACTATCACAGGCTCAGTGGGACTGCTTTTGGGCAGTCACACTAAAAACCTCTTTCCCGGGGGGGCTCTCTACAATCTGCTGATGGGGTCGTGGAGCCATTAGTGAAATTTTAAATTGAATTTCTATACTTCAGAATCAGAATCAGAATCAGGTTTAATGCCAAATGCAAACACAAAAAGGGGTTTTTTTCGGTTGTTGTCTCTCTAGTTTAAAAAATAAAAATATTTTTAAAAATACAAAATTAATTAAAAAATGCGACAAAATACAAATATGTAATGTACTAAATCGACCCGTCCCTGTAGTGGATTGAAAGGGGTTGGGAAAAAAAAAAGAATAAAAAAAGAATACAATTTTAAAAAAAAAACTAAAAAGAAATGAAGTATGCAATAGTGTTATCTTTACTGCTGTTCAGTAGAGTGACTGCGTGGGAAAAGTGTTCCGGGGCCTGCTTGTTTTGGTTGACGTCCCCGATGGGGGCAGTTCAAACAGTCTGTTTGGGGGGAAAGGGGTCCATCATGTTTCCCCCCCTTTCGCGTTTTGGAGGGTACAAGTCCCGGATGAGGGGGAGGGGACCAATGATCGTCAGCATCCTCAAGGCCGAGTCTGGTCTTGTCCTGGTGGCTCAACCACCGTGATGGAAGTGCACAGGGGGGGACTCAATGACTGCTGTGGAGAACTGCAGCAGCAGCTCTTGGGGGGGTCCGTTTCCTCAAGAGCCGAAAACATCCTTTCTGGGCCTTCTTTAGGATGGAGCTGGTGTTCTGCCCACTTCAGTCCTTTAGATGGTGTGCCCAAAAATCTAATTCCACAATGGAGCGGGGTGTTTAGTAGTAGGGGGGCAGGGGGATGTCTCCTAAAGTCCACTATCTCTCCCCGCGGGGTGTTCAAGGGTTTTCACTGCCCCGAGCACCAGCTGATCCACTTGCCGCGGTATGCAGACTCATCATCATTTGGATGAGACCAATGACGTGGTTGTCTGAAACTGGAGCTACAGAAGGGGTCTGTAGGTGATCTTTAGTGGGAAAAGAGGGGCTGGGGCCCCGGGGCACCGGGGTTTGGGGGTCAAGTGCTGGGTGCGCCCCCCCTCACCTGCTGGCTTCTGTCAGTCAGGGCTGTAGATCCACCGGGGCAGGTACAGTGAGCTGGGGCAGTTTTGGGGCAGAGGGGTGGGGATGATGGTGTTGAGCCTCTGAGTCCAAGGGATCCGTGCATAAGTCCCAGGACAATCCAGGTGCTGCAGGATGTAGTGCAACCGAGCCATGCCCACTGTGTTTTCCCGAAGGGCAAACTGCAGGGGGGGGACGGTCCGTGAGGGACTTCAGGGGGGTCACACCAGGCGTCAAAAAGGTCCATGACTACAGATGTCAGTGCAGGTCTGTAGTCATTCACCCTGGGGGAAGGGGATTTCTTGGGGGCTGGGATGAAGGGGGAAAAAAAAGGGGGGGTTCACCCAGCTCCCGGGATCTGTTTAAAGCTGGGTGAAGATGGGGGCCACTGATCTGCCAGGGCCCAGACAGGGGGGACCCCTCCCAAAACCGGTTTTTTTCCTTTTCCGGGCACTTCATCTTATTTATTGCTTTTAACAAGGACAGTGCCGAAAAAACTTTGCTGTAAATACACCCGGGACAAGTGGATGTCCAAAAATACATTTAAAATGCTCTTTTAAAAAAAACCCAAATCAGGCTGAAGGGGCTTTGAAACGCAGCATAAATGTTCAGTTGTCCCCGTCCTTTGGAATGGGTAAAGGGACAGTCCTGTAAAACCCACGCTGCTTTAACTTTAAAAGGTTTTTTGAAGTACATTAAAGTAAAACAGATTTTTTATGGTATAGTAAACTTCGAAACCCTCATTTTCTGATGGGAATGAATATGTATTTTATCTTCTGCTTTACCGAATTGATCCACAATTTTCCCCCAACAGGACATTTTTTGTTCCTCCGGAGTACTGTTCCCGGGGGTGGGCAGGCTCTTGGGGATCAAAATTTCCCCCTGTCCTTTTCTCCCCTAGCTTTAAAACTGGTGCCACGCTTTGGTGTCATGAACCCCCGTGCTCCCAAAAACATGGTGAGTGCCTTTCAGTTTCAAATCAAAGAGATTTAATTCCTGAATATCCCTGTCCCCCACACAGCTTGTCCTGGGCTGAAAAACCCAAAAATTTTCCTTTTTCTGTAAAAAATGTAACATGCTGTTGATGTGATGTTGTCCCCTTTCCCCTTTTGGTCATTTGTGAGTGGCGTTGCAGCCATGGCATTTCTGTTTTTCCCCCAGATGTTTCCGGCATCATCCAGAACAACCCCTGTTTTCTCCTGCGGCCCCCAAAGGCCCCAAAACACAGACAAAAATCATACCCCCTTGAGTCATTAGGCCTTAATTGATTGGGAGTGCTTGCTCATTATTCAGTTGACATAAGCCCTTTTTCTATCCTTGTTTGGACTTATTACTTTTAAATGTAAATAAAAAGGGGGAAATATTTTTCCACAATGAGCCCCTTTCATTTTCAGTTTTCTGGGGGGCATTGCTTCAATCAAAAAACACTTGCCTTGAATAAAAAAACTTTTAAATCAAAAAATTTTCCAGGGGGGATGAATATTTTGGTTTAAATTTCAAAGATGTCCTGCACCCCCTCCATGTGCCGGTTTTTATGTCACCTGCTCAATAGCTCCTTGTGTTTCAGGATGCACCCCAATGGCAAAAAAGCCAAACAGCAGCACTGCAGAGGAAAGGGGGCGCCAAAGAAGTTAAACCCCCTTTGGGGGGGTGTAAAAAAATGCCCGGGGCGACCAGAAATGAAAACAAGAAGGCGGCTGGTGAAGTCAAGCTTTTTGGGGGGCCCGAAAACGCATCAAGTGACCTGTGCTTTTCCCCTTCAGCCAAAGGCCAAAACAAAACGCGGGTGAACAGGGGAAAACATTCTGATAACCTTACGAGAAGAGGGACAAAAAGGAGCAATCCATCTGAAGCAGGAAAAGGGCAAAGGGTGCAGATGCCCAAAAGACAAAAGGGATCTGTCTCTAAAGGGAACAGCTTCCAAAAGACGGGTTTAAAACTACCTAATCTACAACAGTTGTCTCTCTCGCAGCCTGTTGTTGGGGTTTCTTTCCTTTTAGCTAGCCTGTGAGGGTTTTATGTCTCTTTTTCATCCCCCTTTTACCAGGTCCTCCAAAAATGGGAGGGAAGGAGGGAGGGAGGGATGAAAGAGCCGGAAGGAGGGGGGGAGAGAGAGGAGGAAAAAGGGGGGAGAAAGAGACACGGGGAATGTTTGTCCGGATCCCGGTGGTCTTGCCCCTGGAGGGCCAGGCCTAGGCGCGGAAACCAGCTGAGACCCGAATGGTGAGGGGGTGCCGGGAAAAATTTGGGCACAAATGTCTCCGTTGTGTCTAACCCACAACCCGTTTTTTTGTCCTGTCATGAATTCAAGTGGAGGGCGGACCCTTCCCCTTCAACAATTTACTTGACATTAGATGAAAGGAGATTTTGCACCTTCTTTTTCTGTGAGGAGGATTTCTCACATCTTTCCCCCAGGACACTACGGGGACAAAGCTTGTGTATATCTCATGTTTTCTCACATGTTTGATGGGGTGTCCCCCCAATTCCTTTTTTTTTTCTGCTTTTAGGACACACCCATGGAGGGTTTCCATAGAAACAGATCGGATGCCACAGCAACCTGCTCTCTGATCAACAAGTATCAGAGTCCGAACCCCCTGAGGACCAACAGCGACTCCTCAGAAGGGGGTTTCACCCCCTCCCCCCACCTTTTCCCGCTCCACAGGCTGGTCCTCTCTCAGCCAAACACCTGAAGGGACATTTTCCTACATTCTACCATCAAACCCCAAAAACAGTCTTTTCCCAATATTTTTTTTTATTTTTTTGGTTTCAAATTTTGGCCCAAATCTGTCTTTATGTTTAAACACCACCCCAATCCCCACCTGTCCGCCCCCCTAGCATCAGGTAACCCCCCAACCCCCGAACTCCTCCTCAAACAGCCCAGCCATAGGGCAGGACCCCAGAGAGTGGGGGCGATAAGAGGTCCTCAGCCCCCCAGGGCCGGAGGAGGGGACCATGCTGGTGTTGGAAAAAGAAGGGGGGGAAGATCAGGACCAGGAGGGGGCAAAAAACACAGGGCTCCCCACTCAGAACAGGAGCTTTTTATTTTCTTTGAGAGAAATTATGAGCAGTTCCCAGTGGAGGAAAATCGGTTGTCCAAATTGAGCTCCTCTTCAAGTGTTTGAGATGATGGGACGTTGTCCTTGGGGGGTACTTCCTAAATCTTCGGGGTTTAATAACAGCACCAAAAATGAAAACACATGCGCCATTTGGAAAATGCAATTATTGTTTATCTGCTTTGTTCAGCAAAAGGACCGTCTTTTTTCCCCTTTTTTTGATTGGCTTTGGGTCCCTGTCTCTTCTAGGAAAGCAACAGATGGCCAAAGACCAAAAAACGGGAAAGGGAATAGAAAAAGACAAAAGATAAAACCCCCATGAGCACGGCTCCCTCCCCTTTTTACCCCAACTCCCGGTGGATGACACTATTTATTCCCGTGACTTTCTCACTGTTTTCTTCATGCATTTCCCAAAACACTCTTTTGTCCCCCAGGGATGGGTTTTAGTCCCAAAGACCGCTTTCTTCTGTACAGTATGTAATCCATTTTTTTAAGGGGAAACCAAAAATGGATCAACCACTGCAAAACCCTCAAAACTACGAGAATAAAAGGGAGGCAGCTTGGTTTTTTGTTGCAGTTTCTCCCCCTTTTATTTTGCTCCATTTTCACACTTACGGGTACAGGTGATAAAAAGTCCATGTGTGTTCACAAAAAGGGGTTTTCCTTTGTTCCTCCCCCTTGTAGGGCCGGGGGGGTGTGACAAACCAGACCCCACTGAATGTGGTGGCTTTTGACTCAGTTTTTTCCATTCCCCCCCTTTTTGATCGTCCTTTATTTCTTTTCAAAAGGGGATTCTCACACTGGTATGTTGTCTAGTTCCATTTAAATATGACATCAATACTAAAGTCTTTCCCTCATTACAATTTAGTGTCTGATAATTTTATAAAAATCTGTTATCAATGATTTTTGACGTAAAACCACATGTCATTCTTAAGCAAAAAATGAAAAACCTGCATCACATCCACCTGCACTGATTTTTTATTGGGGTACGAAATTTTAAAAATTTTTTTTTAACTTCTCTCTCCAATTTTCTTTCATATTTGCCTTCATTTCATAGTCTTATATCCAAAGGGCTTTATATTTGGCTCTTTTTTCCCCTTCAAATAAACACACTGATGGCAGTGTTGCCACTTCTGATGCGAAAAGGAGGGCTGAGGATCAAAATGCCGCCCAGTTCAGCACTCCTCCCGCGTGAAACCACTACATTGAACAACCTTGGATGCTACAGCCAGGGGGCCACGCCCACTGACTGTGGGGGAAAAATCAAACCAGGGATCCTTTTGTGGCATTTGACAATACTTAATAGCAGGACATTTATTTCAGCACAAGATGGGTACCCCTTTTTTTAAACTCAGAGCCCAAACCCGTTTCACACAGTCTTAAAATTTTATCCTCCAAAACATCATTGATTACTTTTTTTGAGTCAAAATCTTTTTTTTACAGATATAGTAGATGATAGCATAGATAGCTGCTGGGACAGTGCATCCCGCGGGCTTAAGCTTCCCAAAAAAACAAGGTATGAAAGGCCCCGGGCTTTTGGGCCACTTTAAAGGTAGCTGGGGGAAAAAGACTTAAAACCCGGGACAGCCTGGACCCTTTCCTTCATCAAGGTGGGGAGAAGATTCAGCCCCCAAGGGTCAAACAAATCATCTCTGCAGTCAACCGCCAAAAAAATCTATTTTGAAAAAAATTTTCAGAAAAATCTTTTGGGGTTTCCAAGGGTGGCTATAGACAGACACAAAACAAATAATTTCTTTTTTGTTATCAAGACAAAAAAAACAAAAGTAAATTCTTCATGGTGTCAACTGTCAGTTCTCAAATAAGTGGGGGATCAAAATTAACAAATGCAAAAAATATCTTCAAACGAACAAAATAAAGAAACCATCACATAACAAAATTCATATTTAGTACTCCCGCCATTAGAACCTGTATGCTTTTAATCCTGGCTGGCATGTTTCACGAGCCTTTCACACTGTTGAGGGGGAAATTTTTTCTTCTTCTTCAATTACTGTTTTAATTCTTAAAACCTTTTTTAAAAAAAAAGACCTTTTTATAATGCAGCAAAAAATTTTCAATGGGGTTCATGTCCGGTTGGCTTTCCCCTAAAACCCGGGGGTTTTTCCTGCAGCCAAAATTTTATTTACCTGGGTGCTAAGGGCTTTCTTTAAACATCCCCACCTCCACTGTGCATCTTCAAACAGCCACAGCACCAGAAGCCTTCGTCAGCTCAAAATTTGGCTTTTTCTTTTCATCCCCCCCAAATTTTTCCCCTTTTGAAGTTTTTTTTGCTCTCCTGGGTAACTTTTTCCAAAGCCTTTTTGTTTCTTCTTCAGGTTTGCCCCTGATTGGCATTGTCAAATGTTTGGATTCTTTTTCCCTTTCCTTTCAAAGTTCAAAAACCTTTTCTTTAGGTCTTTCTAGTTCTTTTTTTCTTTCCCATTAGAATCCCCAAAAACTTTCAGCACTAGGGGGTGCTTTTCCACACCAATTACAGCCAAAGGGTTTACAGGTGTGGGCAATGATTAAAAAACCATTTAAATGTTTGGAAATTTTTGCATAGTATCAGGCCAAAAATTAAGGGTATGTATACTTTTTATCAGGGGGATTTGGGTGTTTCAATTGTCTCGATTTTAAAAAACAAATATAATAATGTGATAATAAATAACTTTTCCTAATATTGAAAGAAAAATTTTATGATCAAACATATTTTCTGAAAAAAGCAAAACCCGGTGTGTGTTTTTTTTTAAAAAGGCTGAAAAAAAATACTATTTTGTTGACTTTGGTTTCTTTTCTTTCTTTCCCCTTTTTTTTCTTTTCCTTGAAGGCCTGGCACTTTTTGCTGGGCTGAATTTCCCACTGATTTTCTAATACTTTGATACAGTATAAAAAGGGTTTTTTCCCCGGAACCTCAGTCATACACAGTAACAGCCTGTAATGTATCCACTTTAATTTTAGCCTTTGGGTTCTTCCCAATTTGACTTTTGGGGCTCATTTACTTTTCCTCATTCATGGCCTGTAACGCCTCTTCTAATTTGGGTATTTCCTCATTGGCAAGTTGTGATTTGGGTTCAAAAAAAATTTTTTCTTCCCCTTAAGAACAAAACCCAACGGAGCAAAAAAACACATCTCACTCCTGGACTTAAAAATTTCTGTTATATGTGCAGCCTTTTTTCTTTTTTTTTTACTGTTCAAACAGTGCAATTCATTTTCATACTTTTATAGTATTTATTATTATTGTTTCTTCTAATAAGTCATTTTTTTTTTTTGGAGTCTTTATATTCTATCTGTATTATCTGTATATTCATCCCGTCCCATTGCATCTGCTCTTTTGCTGTCACAGTGTAATTTCCCCATTTGGGACTATTAAAGGTTTATCTTTTCTTATCTTATCTTGTTTCTGAGGGAAGGGGGGGGATGGAGGAAAATTCTAACTCTTATTTTTTTGCCATCAATTCTTAATTTTTTTTTAATTATACGCGCCTTCAGGAAAAGAGAAAGGGAAAAACTTTTACCCTGGGGAAAAAGAAAAAACTCTCTGAGGAGGAAAGAAAAGAAGATGAGAAAAAGAAGAGCGGGAAACAAAAAAGAGGTTCTCCCTCTTTTTATGGGGAAAAAGAAGGAGAGACGAACTGTCTGGGGAGGGAAAGAAAGAGGAAAGAAGAAGTTGAGAAGAAGAGAGAAAGGGATTTTTTTCTTTTCTCTTTTGGGGGAAGAGGGAGGGTTTCGGAAAAACTTCTTTCTCCTGAGGAGGGCGAAGAAAGGCCCCTGCTCTCCTTCTCGCTCCCCTCTCCCTCGATAAGAAGGGGAAAATCTCGATCTCTATCTTCTCAAGGGAGAGAGGGGAAGCCTCGGGAACTCGCCCCTCCTGACAAGAAGAGATCTTTGTTTCCCTTTCTCTGCCTGGGGGAGGAGGAACCCCGAGAAAAAAACAGAGGGAAAAAATCTCCTTTGGAGAAATATTTAAAAAGGAAAAATCTACATTTTAAGTTTTCTCTGTGTTTTTTTCCCTGAGAGGAAAAAAACAAAAATCCGTGTTTCTCTCTCAGGGAGCGAGAGAAGGACAGAGTCTTTGGCCCGGTCCCTCTGTATTCAGCTCCTGGAATTTAACCCACAGACCCAAAAAGAACCGTTATCAGTAAAGGGTCCCCAGCATAGCGGAAGAAAGCGACTGAATGCCCCAGCAAAAACGTTGGTAGCCTGGCACGCGACACTGCCACCAGCGCAGTCCCCACCTCCTCAGAAACTTACAGTGAAAAGGGGGTCCCATTTATATCATCTGGCTGCCGCCGTGTGACCCAGAGCCGTGCCTGGGGGTCAAAGGCAGATGGAGGGCTCTGAGCCCACCTCCTCTGAGGGTGCTCCTGGATTTTTTTCTTTTGACTACATTCACGTTTCTCTGCAAACTGTTGGGGGAAAATCCCCAAAATGTGGGGGTGCGTCATCAGTCAGATTGTTGAAAAAAATTAAAACTTCCAAAGGCAGTGGAAAAAAATAAAAAAGATCAATTAGCCCCACTTTATTTGAACATTTTCATTTTGACTTTTAAAAACTGGGGTTCAAAATGATCATAAGCAAACTCCATGCCCCGTCCACAAAATGCTTCATGATTGATTTGTCCCCATGTCTCATCTAAATGGTTTCCTTGGTCTTTTAAAATGTGACTTGAAAACTCAACCATCTTCCAAAGAAGAAGATGTTTTAAAAAAACATTAAAAGGTTCTAAACCTTTTTGCACATTAAAAAACATTTCAACAATTTATCAGCCAATATCAGTTTTTTTTTTCCCAACTAGTTATTGTAAAGAAGAATATTTGTGGCCTTTTTTTTTTTTGGTCACAGTTTTTAATTTAAATAAACCTATTAACCCCCAAAGTAAGGCACTGAGTTCATTTTTTATGAACTACTCGTCGGGTTTTTAGATTTAATAAAGCTCAATGAATCAAAGGGTGCTTTGGTGAATTAATGTTTTTAGTTATTAAAAATTTGGGACAAAAAAAAAACATGGGAAAACAACATTAATATGGGAACATTCAATCAACATTTCTTTTTTATTTATGTGCTGATTAAAGCTAATAAGAAATGGACTTGTAAAAATTTTTTCAAATTTGGAAAACCCCTATCAGTGGTTTTTGGATGGTTACAATGAGTCAAACCAGAAAGGTATAAAAAAAAAACAACAAACTCAGAGCAAAACCATAAAACCCCTTTTTTACATTAAAATGGTTATTTCAAAATTTGTTAACCATCAATATCACAAAAGGTGTATGAAAGAATGGAAAAAATGATGTTTCCCGAAATGTTAAAAATAAAACACATATAAAGTAGATATATAGTAGGATTTTATTTAGCTTCAAACCCGGGAAGTCCTTTGAAACCAATTTTCATTTTCAGGCAACCTAAAACACAATCCAGTAGATAAGACAAAGGATCCAGTACAAAATTTATTAAAAATCAATCAAAATGACATTAATGTGATATATATACAGTGAGGTTATGGGAAATGACTAAAAAAGTACAAAGGTTTTGGTTTGGTTTTTGGGATTCTTAAAAAAGAATGGTATTAAAAATGAGTTTTTGGTTTTTTTAAGAGATTTCAGTGTTTGGAAAAACTGAAAAAGAAGCAACCCAAAAGGGGGTAAACTTTTGGAATACAGGGTTTAAAAAGCTGTGGGGCCAAGACTGAGACTAGAGTTCTGAATTTAGCAAAAGGGAAAGAAAACTTAAAAAAGTAATTTTAAAAAGCTTAAAAAAAGTAATCTTAACTGATATTTCACTTTGTGACTCTTTGTACACTTAGTTAATAAAAATTTTTTGGGAGTAAAAATTAAAGCCCCAAGGGGAAAATGAGTGATGAAAGTCCCACAACCTGACACCTATGCCCCCAAATAGGTGGCGCACTTAATTTTGAAACGCATTCCCTGAAGACGGTGGGAATTGCAAAACATTTTTAAAAGGAAAAAACTTCTGTCTCTGTCATTTAAGGTAAATTTGGGAAACTGGAAGTTTTTTTCAACTTTTTTTTTAGTAAGTTCTTTAGGTCTTATGCAATGCCCCCATCTGTGCGACAGGTTTCAGGTTAACCCTATGTCTTCAGTTCCCAAATTTAAAAAACTCCGAGCAAGCTGAAATATCCTTTTTATTTTTTATTTATTTTGCTGGGGGTCGGTCCCAACGAACCACAGAGGTTAACATTAAGAAGCCCTTAGCTAAACGCTTCGTATTAAACGCTTTTTTTAAATGTCCCATTATTAAGATTTACTGCAAAGGTTAGCTCTTAATTACCAACTGTTAAGAAACATCGTTTGCTGAAATTTTTTGTTATCCTAAAAGCTAGAATGAAGGGAGTTTTAAGATCATGTGAAGGGCTGGTCGAAACGCTAGCTTCCCCTTGATGTAATGAGCCTTGAAGCTGCCCTAAGACGTTACCCTTCAAAGTAAAGTCAATTTTTTCAAAACCATATGTACAGGTCTACAAGGTTTTGAAATTGCGTCTCTAAACCCACAGTGTTACACTGATACATTAGAAAATAGCTATCCAAAAAAAAAAACATAGATTCAAAAGGGCTTTATTGTCATTTAAAATCTTTTGCGAAAATTTTTTCACCAAAAATAAATTTCAAATTTTTGGGGCCTTTAAAATTAAAAATTTAAAAAATGAATAATTGAAAAAACTAAAAAAAATACTTCTTTATGCTTAAAATTTTTCCCTTTTGGGTTTGGGTTTTAAAGTCTGACTGTGTGGCCTAATGAATTTTTTCTGTAAAAAAATTCTTCCCCTCCTCAGAATTTATTTTTTGTGCCTTAGGTTTCCCGCCATCCTGGTTTGAAAAAAGAAAATTGGAACTTGTAAGGGCAGACCCGTAGCTTTGGGTTTAGCCCCCTTTTGCAAAATTAACCTTTAAACATTTTTAAAAAAAACATCTAATCTGTTAAAAATTTTTTAACTTTTCCCCAAAGGATTTTCCCAAAAAACCTTTTCCCCCCAAAAAAGGGGTATTATATGTGCCCCTTTTTTTACCTTTAAAAAATTTTAAATTTTTGAATCCCCGGGGGAAAAAACTTTTGGAATTTCCCATTTTCCCGGGGACGGGAAAAAACCCCCCGGGTTTTTTGGGGGCTTTGGGCAAAAGGGTTTGCAAAAAAATTTTTTGGGTAAAATCCCCAAATTCAAAGGAAAAAAAAACCAGGGGGCCCTAAATTTTGGGCCCAAAAAGGGGAAAAAAAATTTTTTCAAAAATTTTTAAACCCCAGAAAAGGGTTTATAGCCTTTCCATCTTTTTTGTGGGGGTTTAAAAACCCCCCCGGGCCCGGGTAAAACCCTCAAAGGGGCCCCCCAAAAAAAACAAAGGGGGGAATAAACCCAAAAGGGGGGGAAAAAAGGGGGGGGGAAATTTAAAAGGGTTGAAACCTATATCCCCGGAGGGGAAAAACGAAGGGAAAACCGGGTAATTTTAACTTTTTTGGGGAAAAACCCAAAATAGGTGAGGGGAAAAATTTTTGGGGAAAAGCCAAAGAAGAAACAAATTTTAAAAATTTTAACAAAAGTTTAGAAAAAATGTTAACCCCAACCCAAAAGAAATTTAAAAGATGGTTTTATTTGTTTATGTTTATTTTTATTTTTTTTTAAACCAAAATTTTTTTAAAACCTAATTTTGGGTTTTCCCAAAAAGGGGAAAATTTTTAATTTTTTAACAAAATGGAGTTTCTTAAACCCGGTCTTCTGATTTAATTTAAATTTCTTCCCCCAAGGCCAAGGGAATATTTAATCCTTCCCAAACCCTTTTTTTCCCCTTTAAAACCCCCCAATACATTAAAAAAACCCCCGCCCCTTTCCCTAATTTTCCCGCCCGCCTGAAGGAACCTTTTTTTTTTGTTTTGCCCAAAAACCTTTTTTAACAGGGTTTTTTTCTCCTCCCCTTTTTTTTAAAAAACAATGCCCCCCCCCAAACCGGGGAACCCCCCCTTAGGGCCCCCGGGGGAGCCCCTTTTTTCCCCCCCTCCCTGGGGGGGGGTCCCCCAAAGGGACCTACTCCCCCACCACCCCCCCCCCAAAAAGGAAAAGCAAATAAGGGAGGGGGGCCACAAGATGGGAAACCGTTTAAAAATTTTAAGTTTTCCCCAAAAAAATTTTTCCTTCCCAAAAAACCCCCCTTGGGGAAAACGACTCTTTTTTTGGAGTTTTTTAAAAGGGTTCCCCCGGGCCCCCTTTTGTTGCTCGGGGGTGGGGGGCTCAAGCCCCAAACCACCCAACCCCTTTTAACGGTTTTTCCATCAAGGGGGCCCCCCTTCCCCAAAAGGGGGGAAAAGGGGGGCCCTTTTTTTGTTTTTCAGTTTCCCCTTTTTTGGGGGTTTTAAAAAGAAATTTAAAAAAAAAAAAAAGCCCCCCTTTTCCCCCCCTTGGGGTTTTCCCCCAAAAAAAACCCCCTTTTCCCGTTTTTTTGCAAGAGTGGGCGGAACCAAATGGCTTTTGGAAAAATACCCTTTTCCGGGGGTTTTCCAAAGGGAAAGTTTTTCCAAAAATTCATTTTTTTTCCAGAAAATTTTTTTTTAAAACCCCCCCTAAAAAAAAAAAAAAAACGTTCGAATTACCCTTTAAAACGGGAAAAAAAACCCCTTTTTTTTTTCCCAAAACGTTTTTAAAATTTAACCCCCCCAACAAAATTTTTCCCTTTTTTTTAAATTTTTTGGGAAATTATTTTCTTTTCCCCCGAAAAATTTAGCCAAAAAAGGTGAAGGGGTTTTAAAATTTCCCCTTGAAAAAAACCTGGAAAAATTTTTTATGGGAGTTTAAAGGGTTGAAAAAAAAAAAAAAAAAAAAAAAAGAGCTTTTTTTAAAAAATTTTTATTTTCTAAAAACTTTTTTTTTTTTAAAATTAAATTTTTAAAAAAAATTTTTTCCCTTTTTTTTTGCAAAAGTGGGTTTTTTTCTTTGTTTTGAAAATTTGGGGAAAACAAAGGGGCCCCCCTTTTTTCCTCAGTTTCTGCCCCCCAAAAAATTTTTTATAAGTTTCCTTCCCACTTTCCCCTTTTCTTTTTTTTTCGGTTGTTTTTTTTAAAACCCGGGGCTTTCCCCCCCTTTCCCCCGAAAACAAAAATTTAAAGGGGTTTTAAAAAAACCAGGAAAACCCGGGAAATTTACTTTTTTTAAACTTTAAACAGAAAATTTTTTTTAAAAGGGTTTGGGCCCCTTTTTGTTTTAAAACCTTTTAACCCCAAAACACTTTTTTAAATTTTGATAAAAAAAACCCCTGACCCCGAAAAAAGGGGAAAGGTTTTGATCCCCAAAAGGGCCCCCGTTTTAAAATTACCCCCTTTTCCAAGCTACCCCCAAGGTCGGGGAATTTTTGGGAATTCCAAAACCTTTCCCAAAAAGGGAAAGGGGTCCTTGGGAAAAAAGGAATTTCAAAAAAAATTTTAAAAAAAATCAAATTAATTTTTCCCCAAAATAAAATATTTTAATTTAAAATTAAAACGTTTAAAAAAAAAAGTTGGAAAAAAATTTAGAATAATTTGGGTTTTTTTTTCCCAAATGAAAAAATAATGTGTTAACTTCCTTTTTAAAATCCCGGGGAAAAGGGTTTTGGGTGCCTTTTTGGGGAGGAAACAAAAAAATTAAATTTCCCCTTTTTTTTCCGGTTTTGGGGTACAAAAAAAGGGGGGGGGCCCCCCCCTTTAAAGGGGGCCCTTTTTTTTTTTGGGGGAAAAATAGGGGTAACCAAACCTTTTAAATTTTTTTTGGGGGGTTCCTCAAAGGATGGGTTTTCCCGGGGCCCCCAACGGGTGTCGAAAATCCAAGGGTTTCCCAGCCTTTTACAAAGGGGGGGGGGGAATTTAAAGTTAAATTTTTCCCCCCAGGGGAAAAATTTTGGGCGCAAAAGGGAAGCACCCTTGCCCCGGTTCAGCTACACATTCAAAAAAGGGTGCGTTGAAACCAAACAAAAATCTTGGGGGCTTTTTTTAAGGGAAGGGCTTGGGGGATTTTTGGGGTTTAATCCTAGGGGGCCCACCCAGCGGTTTTAGCCGGGAAATGGCCAACCATTAAAAGGGTTTTTGGGGGGTGGGTTTGTTTTAAAAAAATTAATCCCAAAATCCCTAAAGTTAAAGGTCCAAAAAATTTTGGAACAGAAACCCCCCTTTTTGAAGGGGGGGGGAAAAAAAATTAAAAAAATTTTAAAAAAAATAAAAGGGGTTTATACAAAGGATTTTTGTTTTTGGGGGGGGGGAGGGGGTTTTGGGGGGGGAAAGGAAGTGGGGGACCCTTTTTGGGGCCGGGGCCCGGGGGAGCGGGGAAAACCCCTTTCCAAAAAGGCCTAAAAGGGTTTCACCCCTTTTTTGCGCCCGGGGACAAGGCCCTTTTTTTAAAAAGGCCCCCTAAAATCCTGCTTTTAAAAAAAGGGGCAGTTGTTTTTCCAAAGGGAAAAAAACCCCAAAAACCTTAGGGGGCCCGCCAATGTGTTTGGGTTCCCAAAAAAATTTTAAAAGGGGGCCAAAACCCAGGGTAATTTTTTTCGGGTTTTTTAGGGGAAAATTTTCTTTTCCCCCCCTTTTTTTTATTTTTTGGGAAATTCCTTTTTCCCCCCGGGGCACCCTTTTGAAAAGCCCCAGGGTTTTCTCCTCCAATTTCCCCCGGGCTAAAAGGTTTGGGGGTAATTTTCCAAAGCCCGCCCTCCCTTTAAATCAAAACCCGGGGTGACCCGTTAAATGGTTTCCCCGAGGGGTTTTTTGGGGGGGCAGGGCCCTTTTTGAAAAAATTTTCCCCCCCGAAACCCCGCACCCCTTTTTGGGGTAACCCCCGAAAGCCCCCCTTTTTTTCCTCTGGGTCGTAATTTCAGGGTTTTTTCAAAAGACATGAATGGGGTTTTTTTTGGGGCTTTTTAAAAAAAAAAGGGGAAAATTTTTTCCCCTTTACTAGCCTTTAAATTTTGGGAGGGCCCAAAAAAACCCCAAAAGCCAAAAAAAATTTTTTTTAAAATTTTGGCTGCCTTTTGTTGGAAAAACCCGGTCGAAAAAGGGTTTGGGGGGGCCGTTGGCAAAAAAAACGCCAAGCTTAAAAAAACCCAGGGGGGTTTTCCTTATGAAGTTTTTACAGATGGGGGCCGGGCGGGGGGTTTAAGCTTTGGGCTTTTAAAAAGGGGAAAAAAGGACCCCGGGGGGGCCCCCCAAAAAAACCCGGGGGGAAAAACTGGGGGTTTTTTTTAAACCCGGGGAATTTTAAAAAAAAAAAAGGAAAACACTAAAAACCAAACCCGGGCCCCGGAAAAAACCCAAAGGAAAAAAAACCTTTAAAACCCAAAAAGCCAAAACGACCAAAAAAACATTGGGGCGGTTTTTGGGGGAACCAAAACCTGTTTTCCCCCCCCCTTTTTTAATTAAAATTTTGGGGAAGAAAAAAAAGAAAAAAAGGGAAAAAGGGGGGGGAAAAAAAATTTTTGGGTTATTTTTCCCGTGGGGGGGTTTTTTCCCTTTTTCCTTTTGTGGGGAAAAAAGGGGGAAAAACCGGGGAAAAGGGGGGGGGGGGCCCTTTTTTTTTTGGGTCCCCCGGGGGCCCCCCCAAAAAATTCCCAAGGAAAAAAAGGGGGGGTTTTGGGGGAAATCAAAACCCCCCCCTCCCCAATTTTTTTGTTTCAAATTAAATTTGGGGGGAACAATAAAAAACCCCCCTTTTTTGGAAAATTTCCTTTTTCCCCCCTTTTCCTCGAAAAAAACATTTGGGTTTTTCCAAGGTTTTTAATGTGGTTAGTTATTCCCAATTTCCCTTTTGGGGGGGGGGGAAAACACCCCCCCAAAACCCGTTGTTCGGTTTTGTGGGTTAAACCCCCCGTTTTCCCCCCCCCCAAAACCCCAAGGCCCCCCAAAACCGAAAAACCCCTTTAATTTCCTTCAAAAAAAGAGCCTTTTTTAATTTTTTAAAATTTTAAAAAATTTTCCCTAAAGGGTTTTTTTTTAAAAAAAAATAAAGGGAAAAACCCCCCCAAAACCCCTTTTTCTTTTTGGGGAAACCTTTTTTCCCCCCCAAAAGGGGCCCCCTTTTAATAGGGGGGCCCCCGGGGGCCCCAAAAAAACCCGGGGAAAAAAGCCCGGGGGAAATCGAAAAGGGAAAAAATTTTTCGCAAGGCCCAGGTCCTTTTTGTTTTGAGTACCCTGTAAAGCTCCCGGGAGGGTTTTGAAAGACCCCCCTTGGGGGCCCCAAAACCCAAATCAGGGGGGTTTTTCAAAGGGGGCCCGCCCCCTTTAAGTTAAAATTTTTTTGGAGGGAAAATAAAAAAAGGGCCCGTAATTTAACCCCTTGGGAAAACCCCCCAAAAAACGGGAAAAATTAAAAAAAATAAAACATTTCCCAAATTTTTTTCCCTCCAAAAACCCTTATTTCCCACAAATTTTTTGATCAATTTCCCGGGTTTAGGGTTTTTTTTTTAAACCCCAAAAAAGGGAAAAAACGGGCCCAAAAAGTTAAAACCCCTGCAAACCCCCTAAAACCCCCAAAGGGGATTTTTTTTTTCCCTTTACCTTTTTTACTAAAATCCATTTTACGAGGGGTTTTCTTTCCTTTTTCCCCCCCTCTAAAAATTTAAAAAAAAGATTGGGTGAAAACCAAAAAAGGAAAAGGGGAAAGGAAGGAAACCCCCTTTTGTTTTTCCATTTTTTCGTTTTTTCAAGAAATTTTCCCCGGCCATAAAATTTACTAACCAAAGGGTTTTGGGTTTTCCCTCTGGGGGGTTTTGAAAAAAGGGGGGTTTAAACCCAAAGGTTTTCCCTGCATATTTTAAATTTAACAATTCCCCCTTAACGGGCCCCCTTTTATGGGTTTTAGGATTTTGTTTTGAAAAAATTTTTCAACTTTTTTAAACCCAAATCCCGTTTTGGTTTTAACCCCTTTTTTCTTTTGTTTCCCCAAAAAACCTTTTTGGGGGCCCCCTGGAAACCCAAAAGGAGGGGAAAAGAAAACCGGTTTCCCCCAGGAGCCCCGGGAAAAATTACACAAGGGAAAGCGGGAAAACCCCAAAAAAGGGGGTTTTTCCCCTTTTGTCAGGTTTAACAAACTTTTTTCAAAAATCCCTTTTTAAACCCAAACTACCCCCAAACCCAAAAACCCCAGCCAAAAAACAAAGATTTTCCAAAAGGGGAAAAAAGTTTTCCAGGGATAAATTTGGGTTTTCAAAAAAAAGGGGAAACCCCTTTTATTTAAATAACCCCCATAAAGTTGGGGCCCCCCGCCGGGTTTCCACGGGGGCCCCCCAATTTTAAAAAACCCCCCTAAAGCCCCGTGGGCTAAAAAAGAAAATTTTTTTTCAACCCGCAAAAAAAATTTTTTTTTGGAAATAAAGACAAAAAAAAGGGAAAGGGGGCACGCTCCCTTGGGAAACAGAACCCTGAAACTTTAACAAAAAAAATTTTTTAAAAAAACCTTTTCAAATTTTTTTAGCTTTCCCCTTTTTTTTTTTGGGGGGGTTTTTTCTTTTGGGGTTTTCCCCTTTTCCCCTTAAAATTTTTTTTAAACCCAAAACCTGCTAAAAAAAGGGCCCTTTAATGGAAATTTTCTTTTTTCCCAAAAACTTTTACCCCAAAGCCTGGGAAATTTCCCTTTAAAACCTTTCCCTTTTTCTCCTTTCGGAAAACCAATCCCGACCCCCAAAAGGGGAAGTTGGGTTTTTGGAAAAAAACCCCTTTTTTGAAATTTTTCTCCCTTTTTGAAAACCCCCAAATTTTCCCTTTTTATTTTTTTAAGGGCTTCATATTTTTTGGTATTTTTCCCTTTTTTTTTTCTACCCCCCCTTTTTTTGGGTCATTGTTCCCCTTTAATTTCCCTATAAACCCAAAAAACCCCTTTACAGTTAAAAGGTGGCCCAAAACTTTAAATTTGGGTTTTTTATTTCCCCTTTTTTTTTTCCCTTTTTTTTTATTGCAATTTAAAAGGGAATTGTGTTAAAATTTTTTTTCCTCCCCTTTTGGAAAAATTTTTAAAAAAAACCCCATATGTTGTTCACTCAACCGGGGAAGACTCAGGTAGTAACAAAAACCGCCACTGCTAGTCTGCAGACAGTCAGTGCTAATATATCCACATCTATCACTGTCAACAAATACTCAGTATATCTAGTTAAAATCACAGTCTGTTAACTGTACCTGATCACATGGAATAAACTGTAGCTTAGTCACATGTAGTCTGGTTTGTGATGTCTTGCTTTTGTAGTTGTGATGTGTATGAAAACATACTGAGTGTAGCATCTTCCTCTCCTACTCCCCCACTGCAGGAGCTGAGGCTGAACACAAGGCGTCTGATGAGGTACAGTATTTACAGTGCTCTTATTGATGTTTCATGTGAGATACACCAAGGCTCATGTGAAGTACGACCGAGATGCCCTGATAAAACTTGGGGAGATGAGTCACAGAGGACATTTTAACATCGACATCCTCCGCTCCTTCCCAGAGCTACTTCTTCACCCCGAAGAAACGCCGGGCCAGGCCGCAGCAGGGGATCTTCTAGACCCCAGAGACCGATCAGGAAGCGCGCCAGCGGGGAGGAGCAGCACGAAGGCTCCGTCGTCTGGTTAGCAAAGGACGGCTAACCCTCCCGGTCATACTTTTCGCCAACGTTCAGTCTCTGGTAAACAAGATGGACGATCTTCACGGTCGGGTGGCTGCACAAAGGTACATCCAGGACTGCTCTGTGCTGTGTTTCTGTGAAACATGGCTCGGACCACAGACCCCAGACGAGGCCATAACACCGGCAGGCTATGCTGTTTACCGAGCCGACCGCAGCGCGACGGATAGCGGTAAAACTCACGGAGGAGGCACTGCGATCCTCGTCAAACACGCCTGGAGCACCGACAACACGGTAATATCACAGTCATGTTCCGAAGATGTGGAATATATCACCGTGAAGTGCAGGCCGTTTTATCTGCCCAGAGAACTGCAGTGCATCATACTGAGTGTGGTGTATATACCCCCCTCAGCGGGAACTACAGGACATGATCAGCAAACATGAAAACACATATCCAGTTGTGCTCGGAGACTTTAATCACTGTGATCTCCGGAAAAATATCCCAAAGTTCCATCAGTTTATCAACTTTCCCACCAGGGGAAGTAACATTCTGGACAAGTGCTACAGCAACATTAGAAATGCTTATTCTGCTGTCCCCAAGCCACACTTTGGGAAAAGTGACCACACTGCCATCCTGCTACAGCCCACCTACACCAAGTGGCTCAAAGCACACCCGGTCACTGTTAGAACTGTAAAGATGTGGACCAGTGATGCAGTGGCAGAACTGCAGGGCTGTCTGGAGGCCACAGACATGAGCATTTTTAAAGAAACCACGGACAATATTCATGAGTATGCAGACACTGTGAGCAGCTACATTGACTGGTGCACCTCCATATGCATCCCTGTTCGGACTATTCGTACTTATCCCAACCAGAAGCCCTGGTTTAATGCGGATATACGAAACAAGATCAGAGACCGGTGCGCAGCCTTCCAGTCAGGAGACATAGAGGGCTACAAAGTCGCCCGATATGAGCACCAAAAAGCCATCAAAACAGCAAAGAGGTCGTATACCCAGAGACTGGAGAGCTGCTACAGGGAACACAACACCAGGAGCATGTGGCAGGGGATAAAGGCAATCACCAGCTACAGGAAGGCGCAAATGGAACTACCACCAGGAACACCCCCGAACCAGACAACCTCAACAGTTTTTATGCCAGATTTGATCTGCACAATAAAGACATCCCCCTCAAGCCCCCCCCAACCCAGAGGAGACTCCACTCCAGGTGTCACACACACAGGTTCTCAGGGCTCTGAGGCAGGTGAACCCCCGCAAGGCGGTAGGACCGGACTGTGTGGCGCCAAGGGTACTGAAGGAATGTGCAGTACAGCTGGCAGAGGTATACACGGACATCTTCAACACCTCTCTCTCACAGCAAACAGTCCCTCGCATATTCAAATCCTCCATCATAGTCCCAGTCCCCAAAAAAGCACACACAACCACAATGAACGACTTCAGACCTGTGGCTCTCACTTCTGTTGCCATGAAGTGTTTAGAGAAGCTGGTCCTGAAGCACATCAACTCTGCCGTTCCAGTGTCTGTAGACCCCTTCCAGTTTGCCTACTGCCCGAATAGATCAGCAGATGACGCAGTGGCCCTCACGCTGCACTACATCCTCCAACACCTGGATGGTCCCAACACCTATGCCCGGCTCCTGTTCCTGGACTACAACTCAGCCTTCAACACCATCAGGCCGATGAAGCTCACTGAAAAGCTGGCTGACCTCGGAATACCAACACCCACACGCAACTGGATTCTGGACTTTCTCACAGACATACCACAGGTTGTGAGGATGGGGAGGAAGGTCTCTGCTGAGCTTACAGTGAGCACAGGAACCCCGCAGGGCTGCTGCCTCAGTCCTAAGCTCTTCACACTGTACACACATGACTGCACAACCACACAGAACAACACAGCCGTTATAAAATATGCTGATGACACGACCGTCCTCGGCCTCATCAGAGGGGGAGCATACAGGGACCTGGTGCACAAGATCACGGTCTACGGTGAGGATAATGATCTTGTGCTCAACCTCGAAAAAACAAAAGAACTCATTCTGGACTTTAGGAGACGGGCGCCCCCTCTGCAGCCACTCACCATCAAAGGGATTATGGTGGAGCGGACCGACAGCCACAAGTTCCTCGGCCTGCTCATCTCTGAGAATCTCAGCTGGGCCAAAAACACCACATTGGTAGTGAGAAAAGCCCAGCAGAGACTGCACTTCATCAGAGTGCTGAGGAAGGCGGGACTTGGACGCCAGCCGCTCATCCAAGCCTACAGAGGAAAGCATCCTCACCAGTGCCATCACAGTATGGTACGGCAACACCACGCTGGCTGAGAGGAAGTCGCTTCAACGAGTCATAAAAGCTGCAGAGAGGGTCACTGGATGCAGCCTTCAACCATGGACTCAATCTACACCGAGCGCTGCAGACGCAAAGCACAAAGCATCCTGAAAGACAAACACCATCCAGCTCGTGCTGTGTTTCAATGGGTGGACTCAGGCTACAACCTGAGGCATCGCAGGCCGGTGAGCATCAGTGCCCACAGAGCCCGCCTCCACAACAGCTTCTTCCCAGCCACTGTCAGAACAGTGGCACAGGACATTAAGGAGGGAAGAAGCTACTACATAGCATAACCCTGTCAATGTGCAAAAAACATCAAAAACAATTTATCACTATGTGAAATATGTCCTTATATTCACCATGTGAAACAATTCAAAAATATTCTAAAATATTTGCAATATCACCATGTGCAATATGCCTGTTAAGATCACCATGTGAAACATCACATACAGGAAGTGACAGTGTGCCTATATTAGGCACCTAATTTTCTTAAGAATCTTCCCAGTATTTTAAGTGTACTATCTTGCTCTTCTTTTGTATTATTTATTTCTTGGTTATTTTATTTCTTATTTTATTGTATTATTTAAACCTTAAGCTTGACTCTGGGGAGGGACGCACAAGAATTCCAATGCACATGTACTGCAGTGTATCAGTGCAAATGGCAAATAAAACTCTATTCTATTCTATTCT
>JAFBJY010001234.1:0-38130 GCA_016801885.1 Toxotes chatareus | reverse complement strand
TTGTTTATTTAACAGGGACAGTGCATAGCTCTGCTCAGCTACACCAGAGTTAGCCACCAGCTAATTTTCATCTGTCATCCCTGAGCAGGAACAAGAAACAAAAAGTATTAAGACAGAACACTATAGTACAAGATAAGTAAATACATAAGAATACAAACAAATATAAGAACACTGTCACTGGAACAGCCTCCTGAAACAACATCTTTTCCTCAAATGTTTTTTTTTTCAGAGTCTAAAAAACTTATCTCCACAGCACTCCCACTGTCTAATTTGATTTAATTTTTTTCAATAAAATAACAGGTAGCCATTTCAGTTGAATGGTTTTCTAAAGCCAAATTGCATGGGATGTAAAAGGGCTTGTCCAGAATTTAAAAAGACAGTTAGTTGTTAAGTTATAACTTTTTTTTTTGCAATCTTTGATACCTGGGCAAAAATACTGATGATCTATAGTTAACGGCTACATCAGTTAGGATTCACCTGCCTTAAAAGATGGGAACCACAACTTTCTGGCCTTCATGCAACTGGAAAAATGGACTGTTTTATAGACAGATTAACTAGATGTCTAATGGGGTGCTGAGGACTGAATATTGTTTTTAGAAATGTTGGGTCCACATTAATTTTGTATACTTTTGCCTTTGAGGACTTTTAAAGTGCTTAAGATCTTACAAACCTTACTTTCAGGAACTTCAGTTATCTTAAAGAAATTGGTTTAGTAAAATTTGGTGCTGCCTAAGTCTTTAATTCTTGGACCAAATATGTCTGATAAATTTGCACTGACGCAGTAAAATAAATACATTAAATGTAGAGGCAATTTCATTAGGATCATTAGTTAAATTCCCTGGATTCTCAGTTCATATCCCCTTTCCCTGGTTTGGCTTGCTGTCTCTCTTTATATCAGTATACTATTTCCTTTACTTTCCTTCTTTAATAATATTGATAAAAAAAAATTTGCCTTTGCTTTCCTTAATTCATTCACCACTTTATTGTAGGCTTGTAAAAAGTAGTCCTATCATTAAGTAATTTTAGACTTCAATGCTACTTTCAAAGGCAAAATCACGTTTTTTCATCAAGTCCCACAAGTGGTCATTAAACCAGGAGTAGATTGCTCTTCGCTGTCCATTTTAAGTTTTCTCTGTTTTTTCTTCATTCTTCTTTCAAGACTCTGCAAAAAGAGGCCTCTATATCTCAATAATTTATTAGTTCTTCTTATTATTCATGTCTTGTTTCCTTATTCTGGGAGTGTTTAATTATCTGTTGTCATCATTGAGTCAAATTTATATAGATTAGTCCTTTTGACTCTTCAATTTACTTTTTCATGATTCATTCATCCAGACTATGCCGTTCTGTTCGTTTTGTCAGTTCTCATCCTCAGATAATGATTAATTCTCTGATCTATGCTGATTAAGTGATAGTATCAATTTCATTGATTTGCTTTGCATCTAATGTCGCTCACGTCTGCAACAGCCAGCAGCCTCTTCCTTCTTTTCTAAAGCCTTCTGTGCAAGCATTATACAAAGCTACAATGATTTGGTTAGCCATGTAAACCGACAAAGTCAAATTTAAACAGTTTTTTCAATTTGTTCAGTTTTCATTACGCTACGAATGTTCCAGGTGACCTCCGAGGAGACCTACTGTTTTCTTGGCGTGGAATCGAAATGATTTGGAGTGCTGAACAATTTGGAAGGACCAATATTGAAGTGTTTTGTGCTGGCCGGTTTGCAGTGTGAATGTACCTGTTGACCCATACTACCTTGATTGGCGGCGTCCTGGCTGGAGGCAGCAGATCTTGTACAGAGACAGGTCCGGATTTGGCTGCATGGCGGCAAGGAGAAGTAGTAGTCAGCAGGTAAGCTGAGCAGCTTTCTATATCTGGCGATGAAGCTTTATCTCTGGTAGTGTTGTTGGTTGGTTCACTCGGAGCTGTTGCTTTCGCCCGTTTATGTTGGCAGGTATAGAGAGTTAGTTGGCGTCATTCAATTCGTATCATTTACAGGTTGTCTCGGTGGTAGTGTATGGATCTCATTGAGATCATCAACTGATTGATCCCACAGCCACGGACCGAGAACATCAGCAGCACTACAATGTAGATGAAGCGCCCGATGGATGTCTCATATAGTCCTCAATCCTGGGTCCCATGGCAGCTTTTATAGTGCATTGAGACCATGGCATTTTCTCAGCGGATTTACCAGTATAGATGACAATAGAGATGAGATTTAGCAGGTGAAACACGTCTAGGAGCTCACTGCCGATCTGTTTTCACATTTGAGTTGCCTATAAATACAAAGAAATTCAAATGTTCAAAGATTTGTTGTTGTTGTTTTCATTTTTCTTAGCAATATAAAATAAAAGACACCATAATAGCACTGAACAACAAAGTCAAAAAAGACTATCTAAATTTTTGGACAGTTTACACTGACTTTTGAATAGTTTAAAAATATTTTTTTTGCCTGAAAGTGAAGCTATTACCTAGAGCTATGGTACTAAGAAGCCCATTCAGGATTTTGTCCAAGAATAGGTTGATTTCTGCATTAGTTTTTTCCATGAAACTTTGTATTTAATCTGTACTCTATATGGAACAATAAACTTTTATGCTCTGCTGCTATATAGTCTTGAGTGTCTGCTTCATCAGAGTTTGACCCCACAGCAGATGCTGTCCCAATAATCAATGATGCCTTTGATGGTGAGTGACTGATGCAGACACTTAATGATTAAATGTTTTGGTTTATTAGTGAACAGCTGTACCACTAGCTGATGACTAAGACATTAATCAACACCTTCCCATATTTCAATTATATAACCCCGCTTGAAAATATAGGCTACATTTTTTAATAACTCAATTTATGGCACTGTATTGTTACCTATGGACTATCTTTGAGCCAGGACACTTTGTTTTTGCATATCAGTGCTTGATTGACTATTACAATAAATACCCACTACCTATTTATTGATGGTTAATTGAAAATGTATTTGCAGGAATAGAATGCACATTTCTGTCTTTATGATGATATTGATCTGAAAATTATATCTAAAAAAATGTATATCATAAAAGAAAATGTATTTTGCAAATCAGAGGTGTAATAACGTGTTTGCTAATCAGTGAAACGAGAATAAAATAAACTAATAATACATACATTACATAATGATCTCAAACTTGTGAAATCGTTTTATTAAGTAAAAAGAAGCAAAGTAAATGTAACCCTTAGGAACCGTCAAGAACACTGAAAAACAAGAATTGAAGGTGGCAATGAATGGGTGAGGGCCCACACGATATTCTTTCAGGGCCTGAATTCCTACTTAACTGCCCTGTTCAAGTCGATTCATAAATCTCCATCGATTCTTTTAATAACAGGCTGGCAGTGGAATTGAAATACCGTAAAGTATTTCCATGCCCCCCGGACATGTTATAGGGCCTATAATTTCTACAATAACTGAATCGCCGGAATTGGCCGACTAAAACAGAATCTGTTTTAGCGAATATCAGAATATCGCTTGATACTGACTACCGTGTGGAAGAGGAATGTGTGTCTGGGGAAAACTGCGGAGGAAGCAAATCTGGGTGGCACAACAAGCCCCTTCCACAGACTAAGCCTCCCCTTCAAAACAATGTAAGCATGGCAAGCGGCTAAATGCAGCTCTCTATTGGTAGCGAAAAATCTGTAAAACTTCAGCGTGAACTACTCGGCTCTGTACTGAGGGTTAAGCGTCGAGTGTTACTATTCTGTCAACACTCCGTTGACTGGAAGCGTGAAATGCAGCGCCCAGTGACCATATAGTGTCTGAAATCCACTTAAAAGCTCATGTCGGGCTGACTTGTACATACCAATAATAAGATTTTAAAAGGATTGCTTCTGACATGTAAATCACCGATATCAGATTGTAAATAGAAGTGGAAATATTGTCCATTTCCTTTCCCTATTTTTCTTTTCTTTTTTAACAGATATTGTTTTCATGTACATGTTCATAATAATCAAATCAGAACCATGTCAGTGCAGCCACACAATATATATTTTTAATTATTATTGTTTTTAATCTACATCAATAAATGAAACAGGCATTACGTATGTGAGCTAATGCCCTTTCTTCTTCTTTATCAGAGGCGTTAGAAGAAAAGAGATAAGCATTTTACTTCAATGAATGGATATGTTAAAATATACATTATTTTATAGGAACTGGCAGAGTGAGAAAAGAAACATTCTATGTGGGAAAAAAAAGATTAATCGAGAGATGCATTTCATGTCGGTGAATCATCGAATCAGAAGCACTGTGGAATCATAATCGAATGCATTGTTAAGGAGTGACTTAGATAGCACACCTAATATATATATATATATAATATGTGTGTGTGTGTGTGTGTGTGTATTTATATGTAATGAATCTATGTGTCTATCTATATCTCACGTTATTTAGAACTATATATCTATATAACTATCAATATCTATCTAATTTATATATTATACAACATATATCTATTGCTTTATCACTGATTATCAACAACACGCTATAAACACTACTAACTCTCAAAACACTGAACCTTACGCAACAAACAAACAGCCCTACTCTGCAAGAAAAGAATTCAAAATAGCCTTCACTATAGAGCTATCTATCTCTGAACACACCGATCCCATATAAATTGCTTCACATGACAAACCGAACCAATCGGTGATTGAAGTGCTAGCGGAAGTACTCACGTGACCAAGCAACACCTCGGCACAGTGGTTGATTTAACTGCTTCGCCAGGCTACCGCGTATTCATAGCCGGAGACTTTCGAGGTGTCAGTGGACCATCACTAGCCATACCACCCTGAACACGCCTGATCTTGTCTGATCTTGAAAGCTAAGTAGGGTAGAGACCTGGTTATGTACTTGGATGGGGAGACTGCCTGGGAATACTCTACCAGGTGCTGTAAGCCTTTTATCCCTATCTTTGATTAGAAACGAACCAAAAGCATGTGCATCCCTAGATTACTGTGTGGCTCTGAGCCAGTGTTGGATAAAAAATGGACTTGTAGTAATCAAAGATGATGACAAACTTTATCAGATGATGAAGTAGAGAGAGAAGCCAAGAAAGGTAACATTAGGTGGCAATGCTCATTTTCGCAGCTTCTTGTGCTTGGATTTGGCCTTGGAGAAATCCAGATGATTAATGTCCTATTCAGCATTGGATTTGTTAAGTGGCGTTTTAACCGCGATGTAAAAGAGCCTGTTTATAGGAAGGTTTGCTGTTCGCGTCTCCACCACAGAGGCATTTTACGTTTGTCAAAAAGGTCCTAGAAGAGACTTCTGGTCTGGCGAACCTCTCTCATTTATCCGACCAAGCCTTTTTTCATTTATGTGAGAGAGAGATTTTGATTTTTAACCATACATTTGTTGTATTATCTATCCCACGGTACATTCAAAACAAAAAATCGTTTATACACATTAAATCATCATCACCATCACTATCATC
Organism: Toxotes chatareus; assembly: GCA_016801885.1. Classification (NCBI taxonomy): domain Eukaryota; kingdom Metazoa; phylum Chordata; class Actinopteri; family Toxotidae; genus Toxotes; species Toxotes chatareus. Next base: position 32,684 of record JAFBJY010001234.1, on the reverse strand, counting down.
ACATCAGGACATTTCTAAAAGTAATTGTGCCTCTTTTTACTGGAAGTAGAGCATGTCTCCATCTGCCAACAACCCAGACCTCCATAGAAACTGTCCATGTCACTGACAGCTTAATAAACTGAAATCTGTCATGAGTCAGGACTTCACCTTTACAAAAGACTGTGAGCAGATCTACATCCAGTATGTCTTCCACCTTCCTCCTCCTTCTCACATACACTGCTGTCTTAAGCTTGCCCTATGACAACATTTAAAACTGACCTTACTCTTCTTCTGGTGGCTGTACTTTATATACAAATAAAAAACATGCTTTGTGAAAGGTTCACCTACCAAAGATGGCTTCCAACAGAGCAAACAGAGTTGTCAAGCGTACACATTCAGAGAAACTATGAAACTTTGTCTCTCCCCTGTCCAGAAGGAACATACATCCTCCACTGCATAGTCAAGGACAGAAGCAGAGTTCACTGCCACAGTGCCATGCAGTTCTCACTGTAGTCTGCATGTCCTAGGGTTGATTGAAGGCAGCAGTTTTGTTCATGCTTCAAATAAAGTCCAGTTGCTAATCAACCCCTTAGAGAATTTCTGATGATGACCTGGATGACAGTTTTTCTTTGTGTGTTCAGACTCTGCTTACTTCCTATTGTTTCTTCTACAGTTATCAGACCTGCTTTCCAAGTTATTTCTTATTTCTGAGCGTCAGAGAAACTGGGAGCCTTGCCAAAAAGCTGCAGGCCGTTGATCCTCTCTGAGGGAGACTTCTGCTTTGTTTTTCCCCACCTCTGATTATTTCTCTCAAATCTCTAGCTGTATGTGAAACTCTGTGTGTGTGTGTGTGTGTGTGTGTGTGTGTGTGTGTGTGTGTGTGTGTGTGTGTGTGTGTGTGTGTGTGTGTGAAGAATGTGGATTGGTAACTATTGATGAAGTATGGAAATAATACTATGTAATCACACTCGATGCACTTGCTGCAGGGCCCAGAAAAGCCTCCAGCACACTGACAGTTACCAGCCACATCAGAATAATATACAGTCGATTGGACATTGTACTTCATGAAAAACAATGGCCGTCCTTCTATAAATGAGGTATTAATTCGCCTCATGGATCCACAAAACAACTTTCCATTTCATTTCTTTCACTCACTTTTCCTTTAATACTTTTATTGATTGATAAATGGGGTGGATATATGATGACCGAACTTAAATTGTCTGAGGCTGGAGATAATGTTTGTCGTCACAACACTGTAGACTTATTTAAATAGAAATGATTTGTGGCTGAGACAGCAGAATGGGAAATGTCCTGCAACACTTTATAAACATACATCAGAGAAAGAAGGAAGGAAGGTTTGTGCTACCTTTAAATGATAAATTTAGATGTCCTCTCTGGTTTCTCTCTTCTCTCTTTCCTGTGCATGCTCATTGATTGTGTCTGACATTTCTCCTTAAATGTGGAAGTAAATGGAAATGATTAGGACCAGAGCCTGTTGCCTGGTCACAGACCAATATCACCTGTAGATGGAAACCATTTCCCTGAAGGAGGAAAGACAGAAAACAGCATTTTCCTTTCTCTTTCCTGTGAGACTTGAAGTACCAGGTGATCATTAAACAAGCTCATCTAGCTACAACTATTACCAGGAAGGGAGCAACTTTGAGGGAGGAACTCAAGGAAAATCAAGAAGAGAAAAGAACATTCCCTGAAAACAACAGAACTGAGAATGTCTGATAATCATCTGATGTAATGATGAAATGTCATACCTCAAAGATGAAGTACATGAAGATAGTATTTCACAAATCATGGATCTCCAAGATGTAAGAGAACCTCTGCTATCCCCTCATAATCTATCAATAACCATAAAAGACAAGAGATGTTCCAAAGGTAAAGAAGTGAAGCATGAAAACAAAACCTGAGCAGCTCATTAGATTACACTTCACTTACTGGAATACCATCATGGGTATCTCTAAGTGAAGAACAAACTGTCCATACAGAGACAGATACATGTAAACCAATATATATTCTAAGACACGTTCAGATGGACTGAAGTGATCCAACACGTCTGAATCTGGTTCATGTCCATGACTCATTTCTCATGCTGTTCTTCTAGATGTGGCGACAGATGTATTGTTGATGAGCTGACAGATGTTTCTTTGATAAACATCATTGCATCCTAGACATATTTGGTGTTAATGTATTCAACAACTTCAACTTCTGATATTTCCATCTCTGTAAAGTCTACCGTTAGCTCAGTAGAACTGAAGGTGTTTTTTAGAAAAAGTGGAAATAAGATGCAGCTCTGCAGCTAAACAGAGGTTTAGCAAAAGGTATCAAGTCTAATACAGAAAGACTTCACAGTGACTTCAGACACAGCTGTCTGACTACATTACAAGGTGAATGGAAATGAGCAAAGCAGAAGTGAACTCTGGGAACAAACAGATCCTGGAGCCACTTTAACGCTTGGGCTGTATGGATTTGTTCAGTTACTCAAATCAACACATAGGATAAAGTAAGAAAAACAGAATAAATGGCTCATGAATTCTAAATGTTCCTTCACATTAATCAGTCACAGTTTCAATGTCTTATCAGTGAACAGCAGATGTGTGGTGCCTTCTGTTTATGAACTAGAGTACAACTATGACACATGCTCATGTTCACATACACAGTTTCAAAAGGTTATGTATGTAACCACTGTTCCTTACACACATTAGATGTGAGCTACAGATAGATGGAGCCATACTTTTCCTTCAGCTTTACATCAGTCTGTGGACAGTAAACAGGCATCTTTGGATGTGGATCAGCACCATGGACAGAGACAATTGCAGCACCAGAGCACAGACATGGTTCCTCTGATGGTTTTCTACTAAAGACACTGTTTTAATCCATTGTAGCCAGAACAAAAATGGTTGTATCTCCAAACACAGCTGATATTTTGGTTTCATGTATGTACATGAAAAATATGCTTCAAAACTAGAGTTGAACTAGACAGGCTGATGTGTGTAGAGTTGTGTGTTCAACTTGCTGCAACATTCCCATTTCCACATTCAAAGCACTGGTGTTTGAATTTAATTCTTCCTGCTGTCCATACTGGCTGCCAGGAGATCCCTTCTTTAAACATTTACCGAAATAGTAGCTAAGTCCTGATCCTATTTCTGTACAAACAGTAATTCCAAAAATTCATCAGCATTGTTAAACAGAATCAAGTGAGTACTCTCAAATGTTTGTCTTTTAGTGCAGAATTTCCTCTCTGTGTTTCCATCTCTCTCCACCACAGCTTTGTAAGGAAACATTAGGTGTAGAAACACAAGAGGGGGAATTTTTGGACTAAAATACCCTGAGAAGATAGAACTTGATCTACTCTCAGACTGCTGAAGCCTCATGTTTGCTTCTTTTCAACTCTGAAGTCAACTTTTTCCATTATAGACAGGGACTGTAGATTTTGCTCCATCATTTTACTAGAATTTCTTTAGAAAGGATCTTAAGGTAAGACAGTACAGACTTCCTAGAAATCCTTTCCTTTAACACAAACTACCAGTGCATCACACCAAAACAAAAGTTAAGAAGTTTTATAACCATGAGAATATCCTCTCACATAGTCAAGGATCAGCATTAAAAAAAAACCTCAATATTGTCCATGAATGATAAGCACACAATCAAACCACTGGGCTTATGGGTATGATTACTTGTCATCCCAATTTCACAAACATATCATTGGGACACAAACATTTCAAAAACATTAACTTCTAAAGTAGACACTGACATGAACTACTGCCAATATGTACTGATCTTCATTGAAAACCTTGGAGGTCATCTTGACTTTCCTGTAGTTTCCTCTTGTCCCAGTAACAGCAGTAGTTCTCCCTTCCTTGTCAATACTCAGCAGAAATATCTGAGTGCTTCTTTCTTCCTGGGGAATCATGAGCAAGTCCTGTCCAGTCCAACTGTTTCCTGCTCCTGTTTGACTTCTAGAACTGTCTCTTGGCTGTGTGTCCACTTACTGCAGCCTGTGACATCAGACTCAGAATGTTGATACATCAAAGGCAAACAAAGGACAAACAAACACACACACACTCTCTCACATACACACACACACACACACACACACACACACATACTTGTACTTATATCTTTGTGAGGACACTTGCTGACATACCTAGTCGCCTAACCTAACTTGAGCAATTCTAACCCTGAAGCAAGTGCCCTCAAAGCTTATACTTATGAACACAGATGGAAACACTGCCAGAGCTGCTTTGGATAGTTTTAACAGGTGAAGATCATCCAGATAATGGAATGACCTGATACCTTCATCTGTTCCATAAACACATGGAGAAATCTCCCAAACACAAACTTAACCACAATGTGATTCTGGGTAACAAACACACTTGCATGTAGCTCTCACCAGCATAAAAATAAGTCATTGTTTTGGATCTGAAGAAGATCCAGGATGAAGGAGATCGGAGACAGGAGCCCCCTGGCAATAAAAATAATTCCTTCTTACAATAGTGAGAATCACCTTAAAAGGTCATTTGTAGTAAACAAAGAAAGTTTTGTTTCTGGACCCAGACTGAGAAAATACCAGTAACTGAAAATAATGGCAAAATAATGTTAGGAGGAAAAAAATGCTTCTCCTTCCATCAGCCTAGTTATTTACAGCTTCTACTCCCAGAACATGATGATATAGTGTCAGCTTCTTTCACCATCAGCTTCCTACTTGGTTGGGTGACAGGTGTAACTGTTATCTCAATTGTGATGCAGAGAAAGACCAACACACAGCAGGACTCTGTGGATTTAAGGTCTAACAGCACAAGATAGACTGAGCGAGATCTAAAGGAAACATGAGTCAAAATGACTCTCTGTGCAGCAGCTTGATCTGTTGCAGAAACCTGCTAGAAACTGTCTGTATGTGAAGATCATCGTCTCCTCCTCACTTTCAATAAAAGAGGTGAAGACAGAAAATAATGTCTACTACCAAGTCACAGGAAAACCAGAGTGTGAGGAAAGAGCACATTGCATTGATGAAAAACAAAGATCTGATGGTTATCCTAAAGTTGATCTAGTGTGCAAAGCACAGAGAGCAGAGAGAGATAGAAGAACCCTCTGAAACCAGTCCTGGAATTCCCTGAAGGAGGACTTGTATGGACTGACAGAGACAGAAAGACACTTTACACACTCATTTCTACCAGCAGTCAGCAGACAAACACTCATGAACTTGCCCTCTGCAAAGGCCTGACAGTTCAGCCCTCTGCACAGCTCTGAAGGACAAACACTGCTGTGACTGTATTTAGAGGCAACATACTATGATTCACATTAACAACTGACAATCATATCACTAATAAAACATTAAATGTTTCTTTACAGGCTGTTGGTATAAGATTTGAAGGAGAACAATGATTGAGACCTTAAGTGAGATTAGTTTCATCGTGAGCTCATTATCAAGTCTATCAAGGATGAAGCAGCGTTTTGTATTTTTAGCTAAGTTTTTGGCCACAATCCCAGTTGTCATTTAAAGCACAGACTCATCTCTGCTATCACAAAACTAATCTAGTCACAAACTGCTTCACAGTCAAGAAAACAAATAAATAAAACAATAAGAACAGCAGATAAAATTCAAGAGGAGCAGATATAGAACACAAGTGTGAACGCAAATACTTCGTTACCTAAAAACCTGTCTGAACAGATGGGTTTGTATCTGCTTTAATGAAAGAGTCCACAGAGTCCACCTCAGACTTACTGGAGATTATTCCAAAGTTTATAGAGGCTGCAAACTGGAAACACAATCTTCCTGGAGTCTTAAACATATCCAGTACATTTAGAAAGTCCTGACCTAAGAGATCAGCTCATGGTGTGGGGCTGCAGAAGGTCCATGGTATACTGTGGAGCCTTAAGTCAACTTTATACAGGGACAGTGATGATACACCTGGATGTGTTTCATCCAAAAATAAAAATACTACCTTCTTCCTTCTAATACTGTATGTCAGCTGGGGAGTCTGAGGCACAACCACCAACAGTGTGAGCTGCACACTGAATGTGATATTTCACTGTTCTTTGAATGAAGTATTTAACTGAGTTTTTGAAGTCCTCATATTAAATTTAAAGTTGGAAAGGACCTGGAAAGTAAAACACTACCTAAAAAGTATCTAACCCATTCAAATATAAGTTTTCCATTGTGTTGGTTGTAGTCACATCAAGTCATGATATGAATTGAAATGAAGTTGATGATCTGAGCTTCTACTAAAGCACTGCCAACTCACCCAATGCTACAATATATTCCTACAACTTTTTCCCCAGTTAAGCAGGAAAAGTTTGGTTTGCATTATCAGTAACATAACACAGCTCTGATATGGCTAGTAACTTCGATCCAGTAAACAGTGACCATAAAACTTCTGATATCCAAAGTACAAACCATAGAGCACAGGGGTAAGAGACTAGCACTCAAACTGTAGAGAACTGAGGTAGAAGCTGCAAAAGTCCTGAAACTGAAAATGAAGAGACGTTTTGAGAACAGAGCTTTCTCTCTAATCTTCAGCATAGATACTGGGTTTAGCTACTAAGAAGACAGCTAAGGACTGGGAGAATGTTAAGAGTGGCAATGGCTGGCTGTGTTACAAAAGCTGGGTCACAGCAACGGTGCAGCCATCCCCTACTACCCTGGAACATTGTGTTCCCACAGGTAGGAGGTTACTTATGGTTCTAAGAAGTCTCAATAATAGAGAATGAATGGCAGAGCCCTCAGATATCGAGGCTCTCTACTGTGGAACCCATCTAGTTCCGGTCTTTGGAGGCAGGCGCCCTCTCCATGTTTAAGAAGGCTTCAAGCTTTCCCTTACAGTGAACCTTACCGTCCAGAGCTGGAAGTAAGGCTTTCCTGAATGAGCCACTAAGATTATGCTGCTATAGAGTCTACACTGCTGGAAAGACTTTTCACCTTGATGCTGATTTCTCTCCTCCTCTCCCCTCTCCATCTGTACATTCATATCCATTTAATGGCATGTTACTAACAGCTTCTTCTTTCTCCCCATGATGTTGTGCTTTCTCATCTCTGCAGTTACTTACCTCCAGAGCTGCAGAGTCTGAATCTGTGGATGCAGGCAACTACTGTTCCACATACAAGCACTGGTAGTTGATCTTCAACATAAATGATAAAAAAAAGACTTGGAGGGAGCTTTGTTTTCAACTGTATGTAGAGAGTGTTAGAAAATTCGCCAATTCAGCCAGAACTCAGGGCGACCAGAGCTTTCGAGTATTTATTCTTGCAATGCATTTTTGTTGAATTTACTCAATTATAACATTGAAAATGGTTGCAAACAATACATTCATCTAAATCTAGACATATTTTTTAAGTTGACTGTACTGGTAATTTCAAATAAATTATATAAGCAGTTTCAGCACAAAAATTCTGAGTATTTGTTACTCTGATTTCCTTAGTAATTCTAACTAAACTGTTAGCGATTTTACAAAATCTTTGCTCTTTATTTACATTCTCATTGGTCTGTCTATTTTCATTCCACTAAGAAGACTGTTTGTTTCCAGCCCTCTGTACCCTGTGCAGCTCCAAAAGGATTAAACAAAAAAGAAAAAAGCATTCAGAAGTATGCTTGTTCTAATGGCGCTAGGCGTGAAAAAATCAGGGAAAAATACCCAAATCAACAGATTTGACCATGTCAACAAAATCTGGCAAGCAAAATCTGCTGCTGAAATGCTCTGAACAGCTATGTGGAGGGAAAGAAGGAAACTGTCACAGCCATGCCTCTTGGAATCTCTGATCCCAGTCAATGCACTCCTTTATTTCATGGTAATCCTACAGGACAGAAATTTTGTTCTTCAGTCCAGAACTCTGGCTTAGTTTCCGCCATCCATTTTGCAGGAGCACTTTCTGAATGGAATTCGTGAAATATTATTTCCAATCCATGGGGTGAACAAGTTCAGTATAAATGATTCTGCGCATCAATGCACAAGCTTGGGCTGCTAGAGCCAATAATATTGTCAGGATGATCACTCCTCTACAAAACACCAATGTTATCACATCTTCCAGGTTCTCCATCTTCCTTGTTGATGACATATATGGGGCCCTCTATTCTTCTCCTGTGATGTCCTGCCAAACAAAATTGAGAATGAAACAATGTAATATTGATAAATGGCTGACCTTTCTTCCATAAATAAAAGTTTTAAAATCTAAAAATTTTCAAGAACAATTAGAAATAACCTATGAGGTTGTCATTATGGATGACAGATTATATATATATACTTTGAGACCATGTCAATTTGATGAAATTCTGGTGACTGTCAAATCTTTAGAAAAATATTTGGCAGATGTCTTTAGTAAATTTATATTTTAAGTGTAATATGCAATCAATTAAGCTTATATGGTGATAAATTCAGATGGTGTTGATTGTCAGTTATTATTCACTGCCTTAACTGAAATCATTCACTGAGTGTTGCTGCTATCTCATTTGTAACAAAGCAATTCAAATTACAACAATTTGGCATCTATTTATAGTCATTGCGATGACATCATTCTTCTCTATCCATATTATTCAGATCCAATGATTGTTTTATTCATATTTTTAAATTTATTTGGTTATGGTCTCTTAAATTTACATGGGTCTACAGAACAATCATGTTATATGTCTGACACAAAAGTAAATATAGGCAGATATATGTTTATGGGTCACTTATAAGCTGATCTGCAGTGGAAGCGGCGATAATTATATGAAAGCTTTACTTTTGGTATGTGTTTTGTGGGGAATAATGGCTGCCCTTTCTCCACAGTGGTCTGTGTGAATGCTGAGTCAGGAGAGCCAGGAATGATGGGGTTGTGAAGTAAGCGGCTTCACACAAAATTGCTAGATTCTGATATTAACCTAGATGCATCAATCTTAATGTGTCTGTTAAGACTGAAGTTACTATTATATACATATACCTTTTGATCTCTAGGTATATTAGTTTCAATAAAACACTATGTCTCGAATACAGATGTCAGCTGAGGTATGCAGCTATCCAGCTGTGCCATGAGCTGTCTCAGTGGGATTGTTGTTATGCGCTGGAATTCAGCATTATCTGGTACTTTGAAAAGGCACTTTGAACAAGAATCATTACTGTGGGGACATTTACTTGCTTCATTAAATCTGCAAATATTCCATCCAGTCTTGTTCCTCTTGGCTAAAAACGCTCCGACGTACTAACATATGCCTCCAGTCTGTGTTACAGCAATACTGAAAGAAATTGTTTATCAACACATTCTACATAATGTGAGGAAGCCACTTTCATTGGGGGAAAAGTAAACATACTCACTACCTGTAATGTGAAAAAGACAGGCCACCTGGCTTTAAACTCTCCAGCAGCTAGTTTCCTTTCACCTCTTTTCTTCTGGGACAATGTTCATGCAAACATCTTCTCGTGCATGTGATGCACTGTTTTTTGTTGTGGCGTCATTTAAAAGTTCCACTCTCACTTTCTAGGCTTTATAAACTTCATGGGGTTTGTTTGTGTGTAGCCTTTCTGGCTTTCTTTCTCTTTTGGCTGGAAGGCATTCATCATGATTTATTTTTCAGCGTTTACAGCCACTTCTGGACAGCCAATATTTTGTATTTTGTCCTATAATTTGCCATTTGTATTTACATGATATCATCCAGCTGTAGTAACCAGTGGCAGATAGCTCTCTCAAACATGAAATTTTTGATGAGTGCTGCTACCTCCTATTGATAATCTGGAGGATATGCTATACTGAAAATCCTAACTACCTTCTCCTTGAAGATCTTGGGCTGCTTGTGTTGCTGAGGACCAGGATGTGGAAATTTTGGCCATTGCTGCTGTTAATTTGGCTGCTACTTCATATCTGTCTCTTCCATATGCCAGGATGACCGTGTCATCCGTGATACATTTGAGTTTCGGGATTAGGATACATGCAAGTGGTAGTCGTTAATATATAGACAAGCCGTTTGTTTTATAAGCCGTTCTTCATTCCTTGAGGTGCTGAGGACTGAATATTGTTTTTAGAAATGTTGGGTGTTATTGTCCATATACTTTTAAAATTATAGATCTTACAAACCTTTCAGGAACTTCAGTTATCTTAAAAGTGGTTAAATAAATTAGGTGCTAAGTCTTCATTCTTGAATATCTCTCATTTTATGACATAGTAAAATAAATACACTAAATAAACTAATTTCATTAGGATCATTAGTTAAATTCCCTGGATTCTCAGTTCATATCCCCTTTCCCTGGTTTGGCTTGCTGTCTCTCTTTATTCGTATAATTTCTTTACTTTCCTTCTTTAATAATATTCATAAAAAAAAATTTGCCTTTGCTTTCCTTAATTCATTCACCACTTTATTGTAGGCTTGTAAAAAGTAGTCCTATCATTAAGTAATTTTAGACTTCAATGCTACTTTCAAAGGCAAAATCACGTTTTTTCATCAAGTCCCACAAGTGGTCATTAAACCAGGAGTAGATTGCTCTTCGCTGTCCATTTTAAGTTTTCTCTGTTTTTTCTTCATTCTTCTTTCAAGACTCTGCAAAAAGAGGCCTCTATATCTCAATAATTTATTAGTTCTTCTTATTATTCATGTCTTGTTTCCTTATTCTGGGAGTGTTTAATTATCTGTTGTCATCATTGAGTCAAATTTATATAGATTAGTCCTTTTAACTCTTCAATTTACTTTTTCATGATTCATTCATCCAAACTATTTCTTTCTGTTCGTTTTGTCAGTTCTCATCCTCAGATAATGATTAATTCTCTCATCTATGCTGATTAAGTGATAGTATCAATTTCATTGATTTGCTTTGCATCTAATGTCGCTCACGTCTGCAACAGCCAGCAGCCTCTTCCTTCTTTTCTAAAGCCTTCTGTGCAAGCATTATACAAAGCTACAATGATTTGGTTAGCCATGTAAACCGACAAAGTCAATTTAAACAGTTTTTAATTTGTTCGTTTACTTCCTCCGTCTCCGAGAGATACTGATTTTGTGAATAAATAGTGCTGAACAATTTGAAGGATAATGTAAGTGTTTGTGCTGCCGGTTTGCGTGGAATGTACCTGTTGACCCATACTACCTTGATTTCGATGACGTCCTGGCTGGAGGCAGCAGATCTTGTACAGTAGACAGGTCCCGGATCGGCTGCACGCCAACAGCAAGGAGAAGTGTAGTCAGCAGGTAGCTGACAGCTTTCTATATCTGGCGATGAAGCTTTATCTCTGGTAGTGTTGTTGTTCCTCGGAGCTGTTCGCCCATTTTATAAATGTACGTACCAATTCGTTCATCCCTTCTCGGTGGTAGTGTATGGATCTCATTGAGATCATCAACTGATTGATCCCACAGCCACGGACCGAGAACATCAGCAGCACTACAATGTATGAATGTGATAATATATAGTCTCAATCCTTTCAAATGCATTGAGACCATGGCATTTTCTCAGCGGATTTACCAGTATAGATGACAATAGAGATGTTGTTTGCGTCTGGGCTCACTGCCGAATGTTTTCATTTAGTTGCCTAAATACTAGAAATTCAAATGTTCAAAGATTTGTTGTTGTTGTTTTCATTTTTCTTAGCAATATAAAATAAAAGACACCGTAGCTGAAAACAAATTAAGACTTCTAAATTTTTGGACAGTTTACACTGACTTTTGAATAGTTTAAAAATATTTTTTTTGCCTGAAAGTGAAGCTATTACCTAGAGCTATGTATAAAGCCCATTCAGGATTTTAGCAAGAATAGGTTGATTTCTGCATTAGTTTTTTCCATGAAACTTTGTATTTATCTGTCTCTGATGGAACAATATTTTACATGCTCTATATAGTCTTGATGTCTGCTTCATCATTTGGGCCCATGATCTGTAATAATCAAATGCCTTGTGACTGATGCAGACCTAATTTAAATATTTGGTTTATTAATTCTTCTAGACATTAATCAACACCTTCCCATCTTCATTATATAACCCCGCTTGAAAATATAGGCTACATTTTTTAATAACTCATTGTTTCTTGGACTATCTTGAGCCAGGACACTTTGTTTTTATATCAGTGCTTGATTGACTATTAAATAAATACCCACTACCTATTTATTGATGGTTAATTGAAAATGTATTTGCAGAATAGAATGCATTCTGTCTTTATGATGATGATATTATTCTAATGATATAAAAAGAAAATGTATTTGCAAATCAGGGTGTAATAACGTGTTTGCTAATCAGTGACGAAATAAAATAAACTATATCTACATTACATAATTCTCAAACATAAATGTTTGTAAAAAAGCCAGTAAATGTAACCCTTAGGAACCGTCAGAACACTGAAAAACAAGAATTGAAGGTGGCAATGAATACAATTTAGGGCTGAATTCCTAGCAACTGCCCTGTTCAGTGGTTAAATGTTTAATAATTCTGTAAATACCGTAAACCTTTCCATGCCCCCGGACATGTTAACAAGGCTACGTTCTACAATATGAATATGAATTATTAAACAAATCTATTTTTCATGAATATCAGAATATCGGTACTGTTTATTGAAGAATATATCAAACTACGGAAAATAAATCGATTTTATCAGCCTTCTGATAGCCCTCACCAAAACAATGTAAGCATGGCGGAAAGGCGGCTGCGTGCGGCTCTCTGTTAGTCAGCGAAAAAATCTGTAAAACTTCGTGAACTGCTGGCTCAACCGCTGAGGGTTGGCGTCGGGTGTTGCCTATTCTGTCAACACTCCATTGGCGGCGTAAGAATACGGCGCGGTAATTATCCATAAGCTAATAATTTGTGCATACTACAATAAGATTTAAAGATTGCTGGACATATAAATCAAGATATCAGATTGTAATAGAAGTGGAAATATTGTCCATTTTCCTTTCCCTATTTTTTCTTTTCTTTTTTAACAGATATTGTTTTCATGTACATGTTCATAATAATCAAGTCAAATTAATGTCAGTGCAGCCACAATATATATTTTTAAATGCATGTATTTTAATCTACATCAATAAATAAACAGGCATTACGTATAGAGAGCTAATGTTTTTTTCTTCTTTTATCAGAAGCGTTAGAAAAAAGATATGTTTCACTAATGGTGGATATTTAAATATATTCTTTCATGCTAAGTGAAAAAACATTCTATGTGGGAAAAAAAAAGATTAATGTCGAGATGCGCCGATGTCGGTGAATCATCGAATGTTAGCACTGTGAATCATAATCCCAGATCGTGAGGTGACTTAGGTAAGCACACCTAATATATATATATGTGTGTGTGTGTGTGTGTGTATTTATATGTAATGAATCTATATGTCTTATCTATATCTCACGTTATTTAGAACTATATCATATAACTATCAATATCTATCTAATTTACCAATACATATCCTTTATACTACTGATTCTCCAACAACACTATAAACACTGCTCTCAAAACACTGAACAACGCAACAAACAATACTTCCTCTTAAAGAAAAATTCAAATGACACGCTTACTATATAGAGGCTATCCTGTCTCTGAACACTCGATCCGCCTCGTGCTTCACAGACAAAGCGAACCAATCCGGTGATTGAAGTGCTGGCGGAAGTGATACTCACGTGACAAGCAACACCTCGGCACAGTGGTTGTTTAACTGCTTCGCCAGGCTACGCGTATTAGCCGGAACTTTCGGGTGTCAGTGGACCATCACTAGCCATACCACCCTGAACACGCCTGATCTTGTCTGATCTTGAAAGCTAAGTAGGGTAGAGACCTGGTTATGTACTTGGATGGGGAGACTGCTGGGAATACTCTACCAGGTGCTGTAAGCCTTTTATCTATACAGTTAGAAACGAACCAAAAGCATGTGCATCCCTAGATTACTGTGTCTGAGCCAGTGTTGGATAAAAAATGGACTTGTAGTAATCAAAGATGATGACAAACTTTATCAGATGATGGCAATGCTCATTTTCTTGGATTTGTGGAGAAATCCAGATGATTAATGTCCTATTCAGCATTGGATTTGTTAAGTGGCGTTTTAACGCGTGTAAAAGAGCCTGTTTATAGGAAGGTTTGCTGTTCGCGTCTCCACCATGAGGCATTTTACGTTTGTCAAGGTCCTAGAAAGACTTCTGGTCTGGCGAACCTCTCTCATTTATCCGACCAAGCCTTTTTTCATTTATGTGAGAGATTTTGATTTTTAACCATACATTTGTTGTATTATCTATCCGGTACATTCAAAACAAAAATCGTTTATACACATTAAATCATCATCACCATCACTATCATCACATCAGGACAGCTAAGTAATTGTGCCTCTTTTTACTGGAGTAGAGCATGTCTCCATCTGCCAACAACCCAGACCTCATAGAAACTGTCCATGTCACTGACAGCAATAAACTAAATCTGTCATGAGTCAGGACTTCACCTTTACAAAAGACTGTGAGCAGATCTACATCCAGTATGTCTTCCTTCCTCCTCCTTCTCACATACACTGCTGTCTTAAGCTTGCCCTATGACAACATTTAAAACTGACCTTACTCTTCTTCTGGTGGCTGTACTTTATATACAAATAAAAAACATGCTTTGTGAAAGGTTCACCTACCAAAGATGGCTTCCAACAGAGCAAACAGAGTTGTCAAGCGTACACATTCAGAGAAACTATGAAACTTTGTCTCTCCCCTGTCCAGAAGGAACATACATCCTCCACTGCATAGTCAAGGACAGAAGCAGAGTTCACTGCCACAGTGCCATGCAGTTCTCACTGTAGTCTGCATGTCCTAGGGTTGATTGAAGGCAGCAGTTTTGTTCATGCTTCAAATAAAGTCCAGTTGCTAATCAACCCCTTAGAGAATTTCTGATGATGACCTGGATGACAGTTTTTCTTTGTGTGTTCAGACTCTGCTTACTTCCTATTGTTTCTTCTACAGTTATCAGACCTGCTTTCCAAGTTATTTCTTATTTCTGAGCGTCAGAGAAACTGGGAGCCTTGCCAAAAAGCTGCAGGCCGTTGATCCTCTCTGAGGGAGACTTCTGCTTTGTTTTTCCCCACCTCTGATTATTTCTCTCAAATCTCTAGCTGTATGTGAAACTCTGTGTGTGTGTGTGTGTGTGTGTGTGTGTGTGTGTGTGTGTGTGTGTGTGTGTGTGTGTGTGTGTGTGTGTGTGAAGAATGTGGATTGGTAACTATTGATGAAGTATGGAAATAATACTATGTAATCACACTCGATGCACTTGCTGCAGGGCCCAGAAAAGCCTCCAGCACACTGACAGTTACCAGCCACATCAGAATAATATACAGTCGATTGGACATTGTACTTCATGAAAAACAATGGCCGTCCTTCTATAAATGAGGTATTAATTCGCCTCATGGATCCACAAAACAACTTTCCATTTCATTTCTTTCACTCACTTTTCCTTTAATACTTTTATTGATTGATAAATGGGGTGGATATATGATGACCGAACTTAAATTGTCTGAGGCTGGAGATAATGTTTGTCGTCACAACACTGTAGACTTATTTAAATAGAAATGATTTGTGGCTGAGACAGCAGAATGGGAAATGTCCTGCAACACTTTATAAACATACATCAGAGAAAGAAGGAAGGAAGGTTTGTGCTACCTTTAAATGATAAATTTAGATGTCCTCTCTGGTTTCTCTCTTCTCTCTTTCCTGTGCATGCTCATTGATTGTGTCTGACATTTCTCCTTAAATGTGGAAGTAAATGGAAATGATTAGGACCAGAGCCTGTTGCCTGGTCACAGACCAATATCACCTGTAGATGGAAACCATTTCCCTGAAGGAGGAAAGACAGAAAACAGCATTTTCCTTTCTCTTTCCTGTGAGACTTGAAGTACCAGGTGATCATTAAACAAGCTCATCTAGCTACAACTATTACCAGGAAGGGAGCAACTTTGAGGGAGGAACTCAAGGAAAATCAAGAAGAGAAAAGAACATTCCCTGAAAACAACAGAACTGAGAATGTCTGATAATCATCTGATGTAATGATGAAATGTCATACCTCAAAGATGAAGTACATGAAGATAGTATTTCACAAATCATGGATCTCCAAGATGTAAGAGAACCTCTGCTATCCCCTCATAATCTATCAATAACCATAAAAGACAAGAGATGTTCCAAAGGTAAAGAAGTGAAGCATGAAAACAAAACCTGAGCAGCTCATTAGATTACACTTCACTTACTGGAATACCATCATGGGTATCTCTAAGTGAAGAACAAACTGTCCATACAGAGACAGATACATGTAAACCAATATATATTCTAAGACACGTTCAGATGGACTGAAGTGATCCAACACGTCTGAATCTGGTTCATGTCCATGACTCATTTCTCATGCTGTTCTTCTAGATGTGGCGACAGATGTATTGTTGATGAGCTGACAGATGTTTCTTTGATAAACATCATTGCATCCTAGACATATTTGGTGTTAATGTATTCAACAACTTCAACTTCTGATATTTCCATCTCTGTAAAGTCTACCGTTAGCTCAGTAGAACTGAAGGTGTTTTTTAGAAAAAGTGGAAATAAGATGCAGCTCTGCAGCTAAACAGAGGTTTAGCAAAAGGTATCAAGTCTAATACAGAAAGACTTCACAGTGACTTCAGACACAGCTGTCTGACTACATTACAAGGTGAATGGAAATGAGCAAAGCAGAAGTGAACTCTGGGAACAAACAGATCCTGGAGCCACTTTAACGCTTGGGCTGTATGGATTTGTTCAGTTACTCAAATCAACACATAGGATAAAGTAAGAAAAACAGAATAAATGGCTCATGAATTCTAAATGTTCCTTCACATTAATCAGTCACAGTTTCAATGTCTTATCAGTGAACAGCAGATGTGTGGTGCCTTCTGTTTATGAACTAGAGTACAACTATGACACATGCTCATGTTCACATACACAGTTTCAAAAGGTTATGTATGTAACCACTGTTCCTTACACACATTAGATGTGAGCTACAGATAGATGGAGCCATACTTTTCCTTCAGCTTTACATCAGTCTGTGGACAGTAAACAGGCATCTTTGGATGTGGATCAGCACCATGGACAGAGACAATTGCAGCACCAGAGCACAGACATGGTTCCTCTGATGGTTTTCTACTAAAGACACTGTTTTAATCCATTGTAGCCAGAACAAAAATGGTTGTATCTCCAAACACAGCTGATATTTTGGTTTCATGTATGTACATGAAAAATATGCTTCAAAACTAGAGTTGAACTAGACAGGCTGATGTGTGTAGAGTTGTGTGTTCAACTTGCTGCAACATTCCCATTTCCACATTCAAAGCACTGGTGTTTGAATTTAATTCTTCCTGCTGTCCATACTGGCTGCCAGGAGATCCCTTCTTTAAACATTTACCGAAATAGTAGCTAAGTCCTGATCCTATTTCTGTACAAACAGTAATTCCAAAAATTCATCAGCATTGTTAAACAAAATATAGGTATCTTCAAATGTTTGTCTTTTAGTGCAGAATTTCCTCTCTGTGTTGCCATCTCTCCACCACAGCTTTGCAAGGAAACATTAGGTGTAGAAACACAAGGAGAATTTTTGGACTAAAATACCTGGAAGATAGAGCTTGATCTACTCTCAGACTGTTGAAGCCTCATGTTTCCTTCTTTTCAACTCTGAGTCAACTTTTCCACAGGACCCAGGGACTGTAGTTTATACTCCATCATTTCCATTGAACTACCGAAGATCTGTTGCAGACAGTACAGACTTCCTAGAAATCCTTTCCTTTAACACAAACTACCAGTGCATCACACCAAAACAAAAGTTAAGAAGTTGACCAACCATGAGAATATCTCACAGTCATGATCAGCTTTAAAAAAAACCTCAGTATTGTCCAAGAATGATAAGCACACAATCAAACCACTGGGCTTATGGGTATGATTATATCGTCCCAATTTCACAAACTTATCATTTGGACAAAACATTTCAAGAAAGTGCTTCATTAGTTTTGACACTTGAACTACTAACATGTACTGACTTACTGAAAACCTTGGAGGTGATGTGGACTTTCCTGTAGTTTCACTTTCTTTGTCGCTAAACAACAGTAGCTCCTCTCCTTCCTTATGAATAATTGTGCAGAAATATCTGAGTGCTAACTTTCTTCCTAAATCATGAGCAGAGTCCTGTCCAGTCCAACTGTTTCTGCTCCTGTTTGACTTCTAGACTTGTCTCTGGCTGTGTGTCCACTTACTGCAGCCTGTGACATCAGACATATGAATGTTGATACATCAAAAGGCATCCAAAGGACAAACACACACACACTCACACTCACACACACACACACACACACACACACACACACACACATACTTGTACTTATATCTTTGTGAGGACACTTGCTGACATACTGCAGTCCGCCTAACCTAACTTCTTGCAATTCTAACCCTGAAAGCAAGTGCTTCCTCAAAGCTTATACTTATGAACACAGATGGAAACACTGCCAGAGCTGCTTTGGATAGTTTTAACAGGTGAAGATCATCCAGATAATGGAATGACCTGATACCTTCATCTATTTCCATAAACACATGGAGGGAAATCTCCCAAACACAAACACCAACCACAATGTGATTCTGGGTAACAAACACACTTGCATGTAAGCTCTCACACCAGCATAAAAATAAGTCATTGTTTTGGATCTGAAGAAGAAGATCCAGGATGAAGGGGAGATCAGGAGACAGGAGCCCCCTGGCAATAAAAATAATTCCTTCTTACAATAGTGAGAATCACCTTAAAAGGTCATTTGTAGTAAACAAAGAAAGTTTTGTTTCTGGACCCAGACTGAGAAAATACCAGTAACTGAAAATAATGGCAAAATAATGTTAGGAGGAAAAAAATGCTTCTCCTTCCATCAGCCTAGTTATTTACAGCTTCTACTCCCAGAACATGATGATATAGTGTCAGCTTCTTTCACCATCAGCTTCCTACTTGGTTGGGTGACAGGTGTAACTGTTATCTCAATTGTGATGCAGAGAAAGACCAACACACAGCAGGACTCTGTGGATTTAAGGTCTAACAGCACAAGATAGACTGAGCGAGATCTAAAGGAAACATGAGTCAAAATGACTCTCTGTGCAGCAGCTTGATCTGTTGCAGAAACCTGCTAGAAACTGTCTGTATGTGAAGATCATCGTCTCCTCCTCACTTTCAATAAAAGAGGTGAAGACAGAAAATAATGTCTACTACCAAGTCACAGGAAAACCAGAGTGTGAGGAAAGAGCACATTGCATTGATGAAAAACAAAGATCTGATGGTTATCCTAAAGTTGATCTAGTGTGCAAAGCACAGAGAGCAGAGAGAGATAGAAGAACCCTCTGAAACCAGTCCTGGAATTCCCTGAAGGAGGACTTGTATGGACTGACAGAGACAGAAAGACACTTTACACACTCATTTCTACCAGCAGTCAGCAGACAAACACTCATGAACTTGCCCTCTGCAAAGGCCTGACAGTTCAGCCCTCTGCACAGCTCTGAAGGACAAACACTGCTGTGACTGTATTTAGAGGCAACATACTATGATTCACATTAACAACTGACAATCATATCACTAATAAAACATTAAATGTTTCTTTACAGGCTGTTGGTATAAGATTTGAAGGAGAACAATGATTGAGACCTTAAGTGAGATTAGTTTCATCGTGAGCTCATTATCAAGTCTATCAAGGATGAAGCAGCGTTTTGTATTTTTAGCTAAGTTTTTGGCCACAATCCCAGTTGTCATTTAAAGCACAGACTCATCTCTGCTATCACAAAACTAATCTAGTCACAAACTGCTTCACAGTCAAGAAAACAAATAAATAAAACAATAAGAACAGCAGATAAAATTCAAGAGGAGCAGATATAGAACACAAGTGTGAACGCAAATACTTCGTTACCTAAAAACCTGTCTGAACAGATGGGTTTGTATCTGCTTTAATGAAAGAGTCCACAGAGTCCACCTCAGACTTACTGGAGATTATTCCAAAGTTTATAGAGGCTGCAAACTGGAAACACAATCTTCCTGGAGTCTTAAACATATCCAGTACATTTAGAAAGTCCTGACCTAAGAGATCAGCTCATGGTGTGGGGCTGCAGAAGGTCCATGGTATACTGTGGAGCCTTAAGTCAACTTTATACAGGGACAGTGATGATACACCTGGATGTGTTTCATCCAAAAATAAAAATACTACCTTCTTCCTTCTAATACTGTATGTCAGCTGGGGAGTCTGAGGCACAACCACCAACAGTGTGAGCTGCACACTGAATGTGATATTTCACTGTTCTTTGAATGAAGTATTTAACTGAGTTTTTGAAGTCCTCATATTAAATTTAAAGTTGGAAAGGACCTGGAAAGTAAAACACTACCTAAAAAGTATCTAACCCATTCAAATATAAGTTTTCCATTGTGTTGGTTGTAGTCACATCAAGTCATGATATGAATTGAAATGAAGTTGATGATCTGAGCTTCTACTAAAGCACTGCCAGCTCACTGATAACTACAATCAATATTCCTACAACTTTCCCAGTTAAGCAGGAGAAAAAGTTGGTTTACATGTCAGTAACATAACAGCTCAATAAACATAGTGATCCAGTAAACAGTGACATAAGGCTGATATCCCCAAAGTACAAACAAGAGCACGGGGTGAGACTAAACTCAAACTGTAGAGACTGTGGTAGAAGCACAAAAGTCCTGAGGCTGAAAACAGAGAGACGTTTTAGAACAGAGCTTTCTCTCTAATCTTCAGCATAGATACACAAGTTTAGCTACTGAAAGACACAGCTAGAGGAGAGGAGAATGGAGTTCTGACGCTGTGAGTCAACAGCAGTGCCAGCCATCCCCTACTACTCAGACATTGTGTTCCCCCCAGAATGCAGGTTACTTGTGGTTCTCAGTCTCCCATGAGAATGAGCAGAGCCCTCCAGATATCAGGCTCCTCTGCTGTGGAACCATCTACTAGTTTTAGATCTTGGGCAGGCGCCCTCTCCATGTTTAGAGGAGCTTAAAACTTTCCCTTTTGATGAAAGGAAGGTTAGTCAGGGCTGAGTAAGGCTTTCCTGAATGAGCCACTAGTTATGCTGCTATGGGGTCTACCTGCTGGAAGACTTCACTGATGCACTGATTTTCTCCTCCTCTCCCTCTCCATCTGTACATTCATATCCGATGTGTATGTTACTAACTTGGCTTCTTCTCTCTCCCATGGTGTTGTGCTTTCTCATCTCTGCAGTTACTTACCTCCAGAGCTGCAGAGTCTGAATCTGTGGATGCAGGCAACTACTGTTCCACATACAAGCACTGGTAGTTGATCTTCAACATAAATGATAAAAAAAAGACTTGGAGGGAGCTTTGTTTTCAACTGTATGTAGAGAGTGTTAGAAAATTCGCCAATTCAGCCAGAACTCAGGGCGACCAGAGCTTTCGAGTATTTATTCTTGCAATGCATTCTCAGCCATAAATCAAATGGCACTCTTCTGTCTCCCAGGAGAAAGTCTCTTCTGCACACAGGAGCTCTCCTTCGCCGAGCTGATAATCAAAGTCATAGTCTAAACATGCATACATGCAGCGGTCTCCTTAGTGTCTGTCTCTGTATCTGTGTAAGAAAAACAATATGCACGGACAGGCTTCCATATCTGTCTCAAAGGAACAATGCGTCTGCCTTGCAAGTTAAAAAGTGCAATTAAAACTTCTTTTCCATCAGTAAGTCAGACTGCTGAAGCCTCATGTTTGCTTCTTTGAACTTTGGAAGCCCTTTTACACAGAGCATGGACTGTGGATTTTATGCTCCATCATTTAGGAGGATCCAAAGCAACAACAAAGATTTCAATTTACATAAAAGCATGTAGATGTTTTGAACATTTGAAGTTTAAAAGACAAACTAGAAAAAAATAGCACCTTTTAACACTATCTGTACTCAGTAAAATGACTAGAATGACAATAGGAAAATCACAGATACAATCAGCATAAATAACTGAACATGCACTGAAACCTTGGGCTTTTGAAGTTCTTGTGTGAATTAGACATCATGCCAATTTAACAAACACATCCCACTGAACTGAAACACTGACATCAACGCTAAAAAGTTTTGCGACACTAAGAAACCTTGGAAGCTGATCTGGACTTTCTACTGTGGTTTCTATTCTTGTCCTTGTAACAGCAGTAGCTCCTCCTTCACTTAATCAATAATTGTGCAAGAAATATCTAGGTGCTTCTTTTCTTCGTCATGGCTTAGCAAGTCCTGTCCAGTCCAACTGTTTCTGCTCCTGTTTGACTTCTGAACTTGTCTCTGGCTGTGTCCACTTACTGCAGCCTCCTGACATCAGACTTAGGGGTTGATACATCAAAGGCATCAAGAGACAAACACACACACACATCTCTTACTATACACTGAAATTTTTTTGTTGAATTTATATTTAATATAAAAGTGGTTGCACACCAATACATTCATCTAAATCTAGACATATTTTTAAGTTGTAATATTTTTGAGTAATTTCAAATAAATTATATAAGCATTTTTGCTACAACTTTCTGAGTATTTGTTACTCTGATTTCCTTGGTAATTCTAACTAAACCCTTTTTATTTTTACTTAAATTGCATTATGTAATTCATATATATTTGGTTAACTAATAATTTGTTATTGTGCTTTTAAATTAAATTGTTTATTACATATGTAAAATATGTCAATTCTGGTTATTTAGAATTTATATTTTCAGATAGTCACAGTGATCACCATTTTGACCACAATGGCATCTCGTATTTACTGGTAACAAATCTGTACGTATGTATTCACATATGCAACCTTACAACTATAAGAACTTTGGGGAGACAATTTTCACCATCCATTTGCAAGAACATTTTTATAAATGAACTATTAATATATTGTAACTCTGTATTGTACTTTCCGTCCATAGATGGTTTATCATCAAAACTTTACAAACTTCGTATTACTATCCAGGATGGTCACTGTTTCAACAAAAATGTCACTGTATAGTTCCAGTCCAGTAAATTTACCACATAAAGAAAAAACAATTGAATAGTATGAAATACTTTTCATTTTACAGAGATTCTCTGTACACTGCTAGCAATGTTTAATGTTTTATTTTAGTTAGCGATTTTACAAAATCTTTGCTCTTTATTTACATTCTCATTGGTCTGTCTATTTTCATTCCACTAAGAAGACTGTTTGTTTCCAGCCCTCTGTACCCTGTGCAGCTCCAAAAGGATTAAACAAAAAAGAAAAAAGCATTCAGAAGTATGCTTGTTCTAATGGCGCTAGGCGTGAAAAAATCAGGGAAAAATACCCAAATCAACAGATTTGACCATGTCAACAAAATCTGGCAAGCAAAATCTGCTGCTGAAATGCTCTGAACAGCTATGTGGAGGGAAAGAAGGAAACTGTCACAGCCATGCCTCTTGGAATCTCTGATCCCAGTCAATGCACTCCTTTATTTCATGGTAATCCTACAGGACAGAAATTTTGTTCTTCAGTCCAGAACTCTGGCTTAGTTTCCGCCATCCATTTTGCAGGAGCACTTTCTGAATGGAATTCGTGAAATATTATTTCCAATCCATGGGGTGAACAAGTTCAGTATAAATGATTCTGCGCATCAATGCACAAGCTTGGGCTGCTAGAGCCAATAATATTGTCAGGATGATCACTCCTCTACAAAACACCAATGTTATCACATCTTCCAGGTTCTCCATCTTCCTTGTTGATGACATATATGGGGCCCTCTATTCTTCTCCTGTGATGTCCTGCCAAACAAAATTGAGAATGAAACAATGTAATATTGATAAATGGCTGACCTTTCTTCCATAAATAAAAGTTTTAAAATCTAAAAATTTTCAAGAACAATTAGAAATAACCTATGAGGTTGTCATTATGGATGACAGATTATATATATATACTTTGAGACCATGTCAATTTGATGAAATTCTGGTGACTGTCAAATCTTTAGAAAAATATTTGGCAGATGTCTTTAGTAAATTTATATTTTAAGTGTAATATGCAATCAATTAAGCTTATATGGTGATAAATTCAGATGGTGTTGATTGTCAGTTATTATTCACTGCCTTAACTGAAATCATTCACTGAGTGTTGCTGCTATCTCATTTGTAACAAAGCAATTCAAATTACAACAATTTGGCATCTATTTATAGTCATTGCGATGACATCATTCTTCTCTATCCATATTATTCAGATCCAATGATTGTTTTATTCATATTTTTAAATTTATTTGGTTATGGTCTCTTAAATTTACATGGGTCTACAGAACAATCATGTTATATGTCTGACACAAAAGTAAATATAGGCAGATATATGTTTATGGGTCACTTATAAGCTGATCTGCAGTGGAAGCGGCGATAATTATATGAAAGCTTTACTTTTGGTATGTGTTTTGTGGGGAATAATGGCTGCCCTTTCTCCACAGTGGTCTGTGTGAATGCTGAGTCAGGAGAGCCAGGAATGATGGGGTTGTGAAGTAAGCGGCTTCACACAAAATTGCTAGATTCTGATATTAACCTAGATGCATCAATCTTAATGTGTCTGTTAAGACTGAAGTTACTATTATATACATATACCTTTTGATCTCTAGGTATATTAGTTTCAATAAAACACTATGTCTCGAATACAGATGTCAGCTGAGGTATGCAGCTATCCAGCTGTGCCATGAGCTGTCTCAGTGGGATTGTTGTTATGCGCTGGAATTCAGCATTATCTGGTACTTTGAAAAGGCACTTTGAACAAGAATCATTACTGTGGGGACATTTACTTGCTTCATTAAATCTGCAAATATTCCATCCAGTCTTGTTCCTCTTGGCTAAAAACGCTCCGACGTACTAACATATGCCTCCAGTCTGTGTTACAGCAATACTGAAAGAAATTGTTTATCAACACATTCTACATAATGTGAGGAAGCCACTTTCATTGGGGGAAAAGTAAACATACTCACTACCTGTAATGTGAAAAAGACAGGCCACCTGGCTTTAAACTCTCCAGCAGCTAGTTTCCTTTCACCTCTTTTCTTCTGGGACAATGTTCATGCAAACATCTTCTCGTGCATGTGATGCACTGTTTTTTGTTGTGGCGTCATTTAAAAGTTCCACTCTCACTTTCTAGGCTTTATAAACTTCATGGGGTTTGTTTGTGTGTAGCCTTTCTGGCTTTCTTTCTCTTTTGGCTGGAAGGCATTCATCATGATTTATTTTTCAGCGTTTACAGCCACTTCTGGACAGCCAATATTTTGTATTTTGTCCTATAATTTGCCATTTGTATTTACATGATATCATCCAGCTGTAGTAACCAGTGGCAGATAGCTCTCTCAAACATGAAATTTTTGATGAGTGCTGCTACCTCCTATTGATAATCTGGAGGATATGCTATACTGAAAATCCTAACTACCTTCTCCTTGAAGATCTTGGGCTGCTTGTGTTGCTGAGGACCAGGATGTGTGAGCTTTCTGGGTTGGTGAAGATGAATCATACTGTCAAGTGTACACCAATTTCAAATGATGCTCAAGGCACTGAAATGTGGGATTATACATTGCAGGCACCGTCAGCCAGAGTGCTGTGCCTGGTGACCACCACCACGCTCTTCAACTGCAGCTCATGCACTTACCTGGCAGGGGGAGCCCATGATCAACAAGGTAGCTTCCAATCAGGATGAGAGCTCAGCCATTGCACTCCTGCATGTGCTGATCCCTCTGCAATTCCCCAAATGTGGGAATCTTGACTGCATAATTTCTGGTAGTGGGGGACTGCGTTCATGCTCTCCCTGATGTGTGCGTGTGAAGAAAACACAATGTGTCAGGAATGCCCATGTGCTAACCCATTTGAAGACTCTCCATTTGTGAAGTGGCTTTTGTTGATTTGGACTTACATGTCAGCTTTTGCAGTCTGTCCACACAAAGCGGCAGTGTTGCTCTGCAGAAGCTCTGGCGTACGCTACAGAGTGGCGTGTTGAGTCATGTTCTGAACTTTGAAGAACCTTAAAAAATATAAAGATAACTGTGTCTAACACACACACACACACACACACACACACACACACACACATCTGGTATCATGTGGGCAGTAATAATCAACCTGAAAGCTTTTCAGTGTAGTGCAGAAATCATTTCATTTCTGAGAATCAGCTGTCTCACTCTCTACAGAGCCCCTAAAAGTGACATGGGGGAAAAAGAAACGTTTCTAGTGATAGATTGTGACATCAACATTATAAGGTGTTATGACAGATGAGGAAAAGTTAGGACAGTATCAGACGATAAGGGGACAGACTTGCGCTCAGAGCATTTTGTCGTCAAAGAACTGTGACAAATGAAAAGTCAGGAGGAGTGGAGACAGTGAAGTCTGCTCTCATGCAGAGAGTTAGAGACAGAGCTCAGGGAACAATGGAAAACTCCTGCCAACAGAGAGACACAAGGGCTCTGGTATTGTTGGTAATAAACATGCAGTCAAAGCCACTTGGCGGGTTGAAATGGGATGGCTCCACTTTGATAACGCCCACTTATCACCAGATCAAAAGAAGAAATGGAGTTGGACCACGGCACCTGTCAGTCCAGAAATCAGTAACTATGGGTGAACTGCTGAAGGCGGGCAAAAGGGCTTGTTTTTTCTAGGGTCAGTGGAAGAGCTTGTTTGTTATTCATGATTACAGTCCCAAATGCAGTATCCCTGAAGTCACAGTAGAGCCAGCCCACCCTACAAGACTAAAGAGCAGTAATCCTTCTCTCTAATGCATCATCAGACTTTGAGCCCACAGATGAGAGGCCAATGAAGACAACTTATCTTCTGCCACATTTCTGTTATCAATACATTCTGTACATACTGAATATGATGAAGTCTGGAGGGGGCGGGGGAGGTTGGTGTCAAGTGGGATCGGAACATGTATTTCAGATTTTAAAATAAAAATAAGTTCAACTCTTTTTAGAATGAAGCCGTGCCTCTTCTTTCTTGACATGTAATCCATTATCCTTGCATTTGTACATCCACCTCTACCCACAGAGTTGGCCAGATGTTTTGTAACTGTTCATGAATGAAATTAACCACGTGATCCAAAGTGATGTATTCCCTTGCGCTGAAACAGACTAAAAGACTTCCAAAATTTGTTTTAAATAAATTTCCAGAAACAATATGACTTGTGACGACTTGCAAGTAAAGCAGCAATGTCATTATAATAATGAAGTCCCAGGTTAAAATATAGCCAAACTAACTCTTGTACCTGAAATTACCAATTTGCACTACCATAACAGCAAATGTCCTGGTATGACAATAAAGTTCCTTGATCCTTGATCCTTGTACTGTCATTTTCCACACAGAAACAAAACCAAACTGCAGTGGATGATCTCCCAGACACCATGCGTGCATGCCATACTTTCTGGTGAGAAATGTTTCATTTTCTTTTTCCCATGTCCCTTTAGGGGCTCCAGACTTCTCTGACACCAAACTGTATTTCCATCATTATGGAAACAGCAGGTGGACAAACGCGCACTTTTTATATCTGTGAAGTTCTTTGTTCTTTCTATCCTGTGACAGTGGAAATAAAAAAGTTGTGTTGAGTAAATGTCCATCAGTTACACTTTACTGTGTTGGACAGTAACAATAATAATAATGTTTCTTCTGTAGATGTTCTCACTGCAGCTCGAGGGAAGTAAGAAAAGTAAAGAAACAGCTTCAGTGGCTCTGACAGAACTAAGTGGAATAAATCTGTTGTCACACTTGTTTGCACACAGATAACTGGCTTTTATCCAATGAGACCAACTAGACTGTCTTCACTTTGACCTCTGACATATACTGGAACACCACTGTATATATGGGACTAATCAGCTCCTGTACATACACACTAGAAGGATTTTAGACTGAAAAGACATACAGATTTTATAATACCATCATATATCAAAAGTGGAAAATATGCACTAATGTTATTCACACAAATAATATATTTTTCTTAATGTGCAAATTTTCCATATGAGCTGTCGTCTTCACCTTTTGTCCTCAGCTCATGTTTTTAGAATTATAAAGGCAGATACTTGAGTCTGACCATGTTGTTTCTTGCATTAATCAGCTCATCTTCTGTCTTAAGGAAAATAAACTTGTACACACATGTATTTAAACTACACATGGTCAGTGTCAGTGAACATCACACAACTTTAATATGTGATAAAAGAACTTTTTTCCCCTCTGACATTAGACAGTGTCCACTGTGATTGTCCACCTGAGTATGAATGTTTAACGGTGCAGAGACAGAATAACACAGAGACAAACTGCTGGCTAAGATCCCATCAGAGACCAGCAAACACTTTGTGTTGCTTCCTCCTCCCATTCCCTCTCCTCTTCACTGGCTTCACTTCACCCATGTGACAAATCATGGTTGTGGTGCTGAATGAAATGAGTTGGACTTGTCCACATTAGTCCTGCTGTCAGTCCTGAACCATGAAACGCTGCTTAGTAGCAACATACTGAGCACACACACACACACACACACACAGACAGAGGACTCACACACAGACACAGTCTTCCTCTCTGGATTAAAAAAGTTCCGGTAGGGGCCGCTGCAGCTTTCTCTTTGGATTTCAAGGCAAAGGATCGCTTTCACTCTTTTTCATCTCATGTCCTGGCGTTTTCCACTAGGAAACACCGGAGCTGAGAGGGAAATTCCAGCTACCGTGGATGTTTATTGTGCGTGTGTCCGTCTGATGCTGACTCGAGTTGTGAAGGTATGTGAAGTGACGTCCCTTCCTGAAAAACACCTGACATGACAGAGAGTCTGCGCTCCTCACGGCGAAGCCTCTGACTTTCTGCTGCTTCCTGTTACAGCAGAGCTCTGTTTGCTCTAAATGAAGTTAGTGGGATGAGTGGAGCTGAGCCAGAGCTGACAGCAGTCTTCATGTACAGTAGCAGTGTGTGACACAGAGAGCAGAGCAGCCTCAGAGGCTGATGGTACAGCTGACAGCTTCAGTACAGTCTCCTCTCAGCACAGTAGTAGAGTAGTGCAGAAACATGTGGAGCCTGTTGGACTGTCTCCACTGCTGGACTTATTTTCTGAGAGCTGGTCTCTGATGAAATGTGTGTGTGTGTGACATTTGTATTAGGCCGTATGCAAGTTAGCTTGTGTGTATTGTTAAATAGCTGTAAATACCAAACCTAACCACAGAGGGACTCTGGATACAAACCCCAGTCTCCCACCTCCACTGCTGTTAATAAACTTCATTACCTCATTCATTCAGAAAATCTGTTTCCTCTGAACATCATCCAGCCACATTATGTTTCACACATAATGGATTTGCTTTTCCACAGTTTACTACAGTTTAGTGTATTTAGTATGTGGTTGTAGTGAGTGAGGGAGTGAGAATAGAATACAGGAAGACAGATGGATCAACACGGTGAACAAAACATACAGGTGTACAATGACAGTGTTGTGGTAAAGCTGAGTTACAATCCAATATCATAATACAGAGAGGGAATATATACTTCATTAAAATGAGCAGTGAAAGAGCACAGACGAGTCACATCAATTCACTGAACTCCTCCTGTCACAGTCACAGAATAATGATCACATTACTATAGAAACTTCTGGATAAATGATGGAACAGTTCCTCATTTTCTCCCACCACCAAAGAAAATGTGTTTTTCTTTGAATCTTGAAAATCTTTTAAAACGAAGTTTTGTGGAGGGAAAAGGAAAAAGAAGAAGAAATTTTCTCCTCTCTCTTCAGAAACTTTCAAGAGTCATCATGAGGAAATAAAGTACATCATTGTGTGGTGAATGGTGAACTGGAAACACAGAGCCTGGAAATGACAGAGTCAAACTGGCTCTTGTGGTGTAATTGTGATCATAATAATAAAATTCTACAGCTGCTGCAGTGAGAACTTTTTCCTTCATCCTTCTTTTCAAGATGTCAAGATGATTTTGTCAGTTCCATAAACACCTCACACACACACACACACACACCATCATGGAGAATATAGGACTTACAGCAAATCAGGATCTGTATTGATCATTCTTCATTGTTTTACCTGATGCTGCTCTGACATAACAAACTACTTGCAGAACAAAGTGTGTGTGTCCATCTTAAAATAAGGGTTAGTATTTACATTAAGGTCTCATCTATCTGCACAAAACAAATCTCTTGTGTTCTATTCATCCAGTCAGCTAATAATATTCACAGTTTCATAGAAAATAAACAGAAACATAATGTCTCACACAAGCTGCTCCACATAGACCTAGCATAGCATTTGGAGCAGACACACAATTAAATTCCTCAAAGGCCAAATGTATTTTCTGATTGTGTCATTCTTCAGAATGGCTGTGGGCTCTGTTACATCTAAACAAGATGTGTGTGTGTGTGTGTCCCACTTTACTCCAACACACCAATCAAATATTTCATTAGTGCTTCAGGACTGTGCAATTTGTTAGAGTTAAGAGAACTTTCCAGAAACTTTTTAGTCTATGAACCTTTGAGTTGATTAGATAATTTTGTGTAAATAGACTGAAAAGAAATGAAATAAATATTAATGGTTAAAGTGACAAACACCAAAACTTCATCTAAATTAGACAGGAAGGGTAACAGACAGCTATCCATGGTAGCAAACAGGGCCTAAAAATTCTGCTTAGACATGAAACAAGTTTATGTATCGAGTTCATTTACCTATAGTGTCGCTACTTTGACTTCCTTCACTGACACTTGCAGTCAGTTTGAATATCTTTATTGAAACCTGAAGCCTGATTTCTTGCTGATCTCTGGTTCTTTGTTTATAAGCTCCTCAAGCACTACCTGTCTGCAGAACTGTTAAAAGTATGGAATGCAGAATCAGAACAGATGCTTCAGGACTGCTTTAACAACACAGACTGGGAGGTGTTCAAAACTGCTGCCTTTAGAGAGGAGTCTACTGTGGACTTACTGGTTACATCAGCACATGCACGGACAATATCATTCCCACAAAATGGATTAAAACCTACCCCAATAACAAAAACCCTGGATAAACTGTGAAGTGTGGTCCATGCTACGTGCTCGCTCTGCTGCTTATGTCTCAGGCACTGCTGAGGAATACAAAAAGGCTAAATATGACCTTTGTAGATCCATCAGACATCAGACAAGAGACAGTACAGACTGAAAGCTGGAGGATTACTCAACACCTCAGACCCACGGCGCATGTGGCAGGGGACTCCAGCACATCACAGAATACAGAGAGAAAAACCTGATGAACATGTCCACCACACCCACACTCCTGATGGAGCTCAACAACGCCAAAAGAGAGGAGCTGTGGCCACAGAAGGACACAGGACACACTGCTCTCTGTGACATCAGTGGAGGTGCGGGCTTCTCTGTGGAAAACACACCCACGGAAAGCAGCAGGTCCAGACCAAAGATTTTACCAATGACCCTATGTACTAACAGAAAAGTTTCAAATAAGTTACGATAATTGGTAATAACTTCCAATTGTCAATATATATATCACCATGAACACAAACCTTTCATTTTGGTTTCAAAAGGGAAAATATTGTTTGGGATGTAGTGAACTTGACTCAGCCACAAGAGACAAGGAGGCGTGGCTTCCAAAACCACAGAGCAAGCTTTCCAAACAAAATATGCCAGCTTCCTTATACTAAACTGGGAAGGTGAGTGGCCTGGAAATGTGACATCTAAAATCAATATACCCTCGTTCTAACAAATAGTGTTTTCCATTGTGGAGGTGTACTCACATTAAGCCATGCTGTGAAACAGCCACTATCACTAAAGCTGAGCTGGAACGCTGCAAGTGTTTCTTCCACTTTACTGCACAGCAAACTTGATTTGTTCATCTGAACCACTAATAAAGTGATGCTAACTCACTGAGAAACACATTTCATTTTCTTACAACCTTTTCATAGTTTAAAAGAAACAGCAAAAGTTTGCTTTGCATTAGTAGTAACATAACAGCTGTGATGTGGCTGAAAATGATCAGTAAACAGTGAAATAAGGCTGATATCTGAAAGTCCAAACTGGAACAGAGGAGTGAAAGTAAACCCCAGATCACAGAGGTTCAGGTAGAAGCTGCAAAGTCTTGAGAGCTGAAAAAGAGAGAATTAAGAACAGAGCTTTTCTCTAGTCTACAGCATAGACACACAGGAGGGTAGCGACTGCAGACACAGCTAAAGGGAGGAGAATGTCATAGGTTGGCAATGGTCAGCTCTGTCATACCAAGCAGCACCAACACAGTGCAACTTAAGTACAGCTACCCCTGTTAACTCCCTGTGGAGAGGCTGTAATGGAAATGCATGCCATCACAGCTTATGTGCTAATGGAAAAAGCCCATAATATGCTACTTTTCAGGCACCTCTGTAACAACCTTAAGCTTCTGAACATCTACCTCAACATCCCTAATTCAGTTTCACTGGAAACATTGATGCCTCTGCTCCACCTGATTTCCTGTCATCTCTCTACTGTCCATAATAAAGAAGGCATAAAAACCCAAATCACTTGAAGATATACTCACATTCCCATTTCCCACATTCAAAGCACTGGTGTTTGATCTAATTCTTCCTGGTGGTCTATACTGGCTGCCAGGAGATCCCTTCTTAAACAAATTTCTATGGAAACGATAGGCCACAAAAGAAATCCTCTTTCCTTTAACACAAACTACAGTGCATCACACCAAAACAAAGTTAAGAAGTTGAGCAACCATGAGAATATCTCACAATCATGATCAGCATTAAAAAAAATCTAACATGTATTAATCCATTGAAAACCTTGAGGTCATCTGACTTTCCTGTAGTGTCCTTCTTGT
>JAFBJY010001233.1:0-35574 GCA_016801885.1 Toxotes chatareus | reverse complement strand
GTTAATTTTCCAGATTATCCGGTTGAGTACGCCGAAGGTAAAACAAGCACATGGCTTGGTGGGTATGGTGTGTTGACATATGATACTTCAGGAAAACACAATACTTCGAATACGGTAGATACAACCCAAATGCAAAAGGAATTATGGGCTCTAAACTACCCCAAGACGACGGAAATGTTCGGCAAACTCTGGTAATGCCTAATCTAAAATAGGCAAAGATGGTGTTCTAACAGATGACCCATGAGAAATCTGGAGGAGCAGCTTTCAAAGAGATCAGGCAAAGGACACCGGCAAAGTTAACTCTGTAGTTCTGCTGACCCTAAAAAGTTGTTGACTACGCAAAAGAAATTTCAGAAAATAAAGATAGAGAAAATATAATTGAATCCATTCAATTCCAATCACTGCCGCACTTTTGCAAGAGATGCCGCCAAAGCAGGGCAATAATTTCATGAAAATAAACAAATCATTTATCTTGTAATAATTGCTCTAATCTTGGTGATTATTTACTTATCATACTCGGTTGTAGATAAATCAATAACATTATCTTACTCAAATCAAGGTTGCGAATCAGCTCGTGCAGATATTGATATCGTCATTTCGCTCATCGAGCGTGAATGGAGAGGACTGATATGGAGCAGATTAAATATAAGATAAAAACCGCATCAATAAATAAAAAGAAATTGATTCTCAAATAAAATGGAAAATGATTTGATATGGTATGGTGATGTTAGATTTATTTTCTTCGGGCCGATTGGTAAAAGTTGAATATTAAAATAATATGGAATTTCCCTGGGATCGACTTCGATGCAGCAGCATTAGTAAGAGCGACATATGAGGCCCTTTTTGGGCAACGACAGCAAGTTATTACAGGGTCTGCCTGGTGATGAAAGGGCAGATGAAAGCATTACTCAACGGTAAAGGCACAGACGATGTTGACGGGGAACATCCATCGGATATCAAACATGCACATATTCAACTACATGCACGAAAAATCAATTGTGATGAAAATACAAAAATGAATATGGAAATGTTGTTATGATAATAGGTGTTTTAACGGCTGTCGTCGGTGGTATTCTGGCTTTTTTATGGGTACTCGCGAGGCGGTGCCGTTGTTGGTCTGATTGGAGCTGTTCTTGAATTTTTGGGTTGATTATTCATTCTTCAACAAACGCCAAAAAAGCATATTTGGCGGCGATTAATTGAACCCATGGGATTTAATTAATATTGCAAATAGTTCTTGAGCCCTTCATTTCTTCAGCGATTGCTTCTGATTATCTATTCATGAATCAATCTAATTCCATCACTGGGGTTTACGGAATAATGACTAGGTATTTGCAATATTATTTTTACATCACGCTATTTATTCTTATATTTCAATCCTATACAATTCCAAGTTCAGTCTTATTGGGAATTTATTTCAGACTGCAGTTTTCTCGCATTCTTGTGTACGAGCATGGCTACAAGCTCTTCTGGAAGAATGGCGATGCAATAATGTTCCTTGCAGCATATCTTCTTCCATTTTTTATTGTTCTGCTTCTATTTCTCACGGCACTTTGATTTAAAACAGGAGTTTAGAAAATAAATATTTGCTTATTAGTTTTAAATCATTAAATAACACAACCATTTCCAAGAGGGACACATGACCGCAAAACCCACCCAAACCCTGATTCGCATCCTGCTCGCCAATTCTGTCTCTCTCCGCAGCCACTGCCACCATTACGCCGCACAGTGCCCGCTGATTCCCGATGGCAATGCCACTCTGGAAGAGTCCGAGAGGGCTGCACTGCTCAGCGAGTTCAAGTTCGAGGCGCTGGATGGCGAATTGGCCCGCAAGCACAAGAAGAATCTTTCTTCCTCGGGCGGGGACTTGCTGACCATGCGGGATATGCTGGGACCGCAGCAACTGAGCCTGCAGGAAGAGAACGTGATGCGCATGTGGGCGGATCAGCAGCCCGTCGTTCTTTTGCCCAGCCCAATGCGGGCCTCTATTACGGCAACAAGGCATTTATGCCCGTGGCGAGGCGCCGGCCTCCAGGGTGACGGGCAGCCAGTGGAACAATGTCAAGCAGCTCAGCGCGAAGGCTCAGCCGTATCTGCAAAAAGGCCATGGTGCTGATGCCCGCTCGGCCTTGCCGCAGACGATGCTGATTGATTGGCCGCGATGGAAAACCAGGTGGGTGGACGTACTGCGGCGCAGTGGCTGCAGGCGGCCGATCAGGCTGATCCCAAGAACCTGGCGGCCCGCGTCAATGCCCCCACTTACCTTGAGCTCGCGCGCTGGGGCGGGTTCCTGGAGGGCCTGGACCAGATGGTGTCACAGGCCGTGAAGTCGCTGCCTTCGGCCAGCGCCAGCTATCTCCAATACAACCTGGTGCTTGCCAAGGCCAGCCATTACGAAGTCATGGAGAAGACAAGAGCAAGGCCCAGGCCCTACAAACAGGCCAAGGACATGTGCGAAAACTCGAGGCCGCACGGGCGGGCACAAGCGGTCAGGACGTACCAGTAATCAGGAAACAAGGCAGGCCCAAAGGCCTGCCTTGTTTTGATTATCGCCCACAGCCTGCGGGCACACACACTCCTCAAAACGTCGCCGAAGGCAGATCCTGCCGACTGAACACCAGCGACACCTTGGCTTCTTCCGGAATGGGCGGCAGTGAAGCATCCCATTGCTGCCAGGCTGCGCGTAGCTCGGCCAGGCGCTGGGGCTCGCGGTCGCGCAGGTTGGCGCGTTCGCGCGGGTCCTGGGCGACGTTGAAGAGGTACTCCACGCCTTCGATCTGCAGGTATTTCCAGTCGCCGCGCACCAGGGCGCGCTGGGCGCGGTGCTTCATGCGCCAGCACAGGTCTCTGCTTCGGGGGTTCCAGGCGCCATCGTCCATGAGGGGCAGCAGGCTGATGCCGTCCAGCGGGTAGTCGGCGTGGCTGCGCACGCCGGCGGCGGCCAGGAAGGTGGCTGACCAGTCCATGGTCAGGTTGGGGTGTCGCCGACGGCGCCTGCCGGCATGCGGTCAGGCCAGCGCGCTACCAGGGGCACGCGGATGCCGCCTTCGAGCAGGTCCATCTTCTGGCCGATGAAGGCCAGTTGTTGGAGAAGCGTTCGCCGCCGCTGTCGCTGGTGAAGACGATGAGCGTGTTCTCGGCCATGCCCTTTTTTCTCGAGCGCGTCCAGCACCCAGCCAATGCCTTCGTCCATGTGGTGGATCATGCGCCAGTAGGTCTCGATGGTGCCGCCGTCGGTGTGCTTGCCAAGCCGCCGATGCGCCGCGATTCCTCCAGGTCGTCGCGCGTGAGCCAGGGCCAGTGCGGGGCGCTGTAGTGCAGGGACAGGTAGAAGGGCTTGTCGGCCGTCTGGCGCTCGACGAAGTCCACGGCGCGGCGGCTCAGCAGGTCGGTGAGGTAGCCCCTCTCCCTCGTGCGGCCCCTCGTTGATCCAGAAGTCGGGGCGGCTACGCGGGTCGCAGTGGGCGAAGTAGTCGGCGCCGCCTGCGTGAAAGCCGCAGAACTCCCTCGTAGCCCGACATGCGCGGGCCGAAATGCGGCGGGTAGCCCAGGTGCCATTTGCCGACCAGGGCGGTGGCGTAGCCGGCGTCGCGCAGCAGCGAGGCCACGGTGGGATGGTCGGGCGGCAGGCCCAGCACCTTGTCGCCGTGGACGCTGGCAATCGGCTCTTCGGCCGCGCCGCGCAGGCGGTACTGCCAGCGGCCCGTGGCCAGCGCAAAGCGCGTGGCGAGCAATACGGCTGGTCGAGTTGGAATAACAGCCACGTGAAGCGCATGCCCTGCGCGGCCATGGCGTCCAGGCGGGGCGAGACATCGGTGGCGCGGCTGTGCGCATCGCGCGCGCCCGTGCAGCCGAGGTCGGCATAGCTGAGGTCATCGGCCAGGATGAAGACTGATTGGGGCGCTGGGCTGCCATGGGAGCCAGAAGACAGTGATGCGTTGGGAAAGGGAGTATCGCCAAACGGCGGTGCCTCAGGCCACAGGCCCCCAGTGGCGGCTTCAGTCGTTGGTCAGGTGGATGCGCTTGACCAGGGCGGCCCACTGCGCGGACTGTCCCTTTGGCGCGCGCCTGGGCCTCGGCCACGGTGGAGCCGACCATCTCGATGTCCAGGCCTTGGCGCGCCTTTTGCTCGGGCGCGCGGATGGCCTCGTTCATGGCGTCGACAAAGCGCTTTTGCACGGCGGGCGGCACGCCCTGGGCGCGGCCAGCAGATCCAGAAGGTGCCGTCG
The DNA here is from genome assembly GCA_016801885.1 of Toxotes chatareus. NCBI lineage: Eukaryota > Metazoa > Chordata > Actinopteri > Toxotidae > Toxotes > Toxotes chatareus. The sequence continues at coordinate 31,345 of JAFBJY010001233.1, read as the reverse complement.
AACTCGGGAAAGCCTGATTCGGCAATGGTAGGCAGCTTCGGGCGCCAGCGCCGAGCGCGTCTTGCCCGAGGTGGCCAGGGCGATCAGCTTGCCGCCTGGACCTGGGGAAGACCGTGGGGCCGGCCAGGGAAGCCGCAGTCCACCTGGCCGCCCAGCAGGTCCTGCATGGCCGGCGCGGGGCCCTTTGTAGGGTACGTGGGACCATCTGGCGCCCGAAGTGGCCAGCAGCGATTCCATGACCAGGTGGCCTGGCGAGCCCGCCCCGCCCGGAGGCATAGGTCAGCTGCGCGTCTTGCTGGCGGCCACCATGTCCTGACGGACTCCAGAAGCCAGTGCTCGGGCTGCAGACCAGGGTCTGCGAGAAGCGCGCAGCCACGACCAGGGTTTCCAGAGCGTCGGTCTTTGTAGCCCATGCGTTCTTGTAGACATGGGGGGCTGACGGTGAGCACGGGGGGTCCATGGCCCACAGCCAGGTGTAGCCATCGGGCGCGGAGCGCGCGACCCTCGGCCGCGCCGATGTGCTGCTGCTGGCGCCCGGCTTGTTGTCCACGACCACGGCCCGGCCCAGCGCGGCTGCATGGCGGCGGCCACGGGGGCGCAGCGGAGATGTCGGACGGCCGGCTTTGGCGGATTGGGCACGACGATGCGCGGGGCCTGGCCTCTGGGCCATTCCTGGGCCAGGCGGGCGCCGCGCACAGCACGGCGGTCAGGGCCACGGCGGCACGCGCCGCATTGCTGCGAGGGGCTGGGCATACTTGTCTCCTTGTCGTTGTCTTGCGGCCAATGTACGCAGGCCGCAGACAATGCATCAATCCATCATCCCCTAGCGTAAACCTGAAACGGCCCGCGAGCCCATGACCGACCTCCACCGCTGGCGCCACCCCTGCCGTGCTCGACGACATGTTCCTTCTACCACTTGGCGCGGCTGCAGGCGGCCGCTGGCAGCCGCGTGGTGCGCCTGTGCGAGGGCCGCTACGGCATCACGCGGCGCGAGTGGCGCATGCTCTGCCTGCTGGCTGAGGCCGGGCAGCTGCAGCTCCTCGCAGCTGGCCGAGCAGGCGCAGCTGGACCGCACGCGCACCTCGCGCGCGCGGTCACGGCGCTGCTGGCCAAGGGGCTGTTGTGGAAAAGAGAGCCAGGTGGGCGATGCGCGCCGCGCGCTGCTGCGCCTGAGCGACACGGGCCGCGCCCTGCATGCCGAGCTGTTCCCCCACGCAGGTGCAGGCCATCAACCGCGAGCTCATGGGACGCCGTGCCTGAGCCTGGAGCTGCAGGCCATGGCCAGCGCCTTTGCCCGCATCCGCACGCGGGCGCGCGGGAGCTGAGGCCAGCAGCCCGCCGCCCAAAGGCGCCGCGCAACCGCAGGAAACCGGCAGCGCCCCTGAAGCCAAGGTCCAGAAGGTCAATCACCCCTGCAGGTACACCACACATGCGTGTGCGTGTACTCTGTACAGGCCGTGCTTGCTGTCGGCCCCGCCCACGCCGGACTTGCGCACGCCCGCGTGGAAGCCCTGCATACAGCCTCGAAGTTCTCGCGGTTGATGCCGGTGGCCCCGAAGTCGATCTCGCGCATGGCCTGCATGGCCTTGGACAGGTCGCGCGTGTACAGCGACGAGGTCAGGCCGTATTCGCAGTCGTTGGCCAGGGCGATGGCCTCGTCCAGGTCCTCCACCACCTGGATGGGCAGCACGGGGCGAAGATTTCCTTGCGCATGATCTCCATGCCGGCATGGCAGCCGGCCAGCACCGTGGCTGGAAGTGGAAAGCCCGCGCCCAGGTCTGCGGCCTGCCCGCCCGTGACCAGTTGCGCGCCGTCGGCGATGGCCTGGCGCACCTTTGGCCTGCACGCCGTCCAGGCCCTTTGGCTGATCAGCGGGCCCATTTCACGTCGGGCCGCGCAAATCGGGTCGCCGTAGCGCGTGGCTGCTGCATGGCCTGGGCGATGCGGGCCGTGAACTCGTCGGCCACCTGGCGCTGCACGTAGACGCGTTCGGCGCAGTTGCAGACCTGCCTGGTGTTGGTGATGCGCGAGTCGCGATGGTGCGCACGGCCAGGTCCAGGTCGGCATCGGCCAGCACGATGGCCGGGGCTTTGCCGCCCAGCCCAGGTTGAGCTTGCGATGTGGGGCGCGGCGGCTGCGGCGATGCGCTTCGCCCGTGGCCACGCTGCCCGTGAAGCTGACCATGTCCACGCTCGCATGCCTGGCCAGCGCAGCGCCCGTGCCGCCCTGGCCATAGACCACGTTGAACACGCCGGCCGAGCAGCTCGCACTGGGCCAGCAGCTCGGTGAAGGCATGGCAGCGCTGATGGGCGTTTCTCGCTGGGCTTGATGACGATGGTGTTGCCCGTGAGCAGGGGCCGGCGCCATCTTGCGGGCGATCAGGAAGAAGGGAAAGTTCCAGGCAGGATGCCCGCGACCACGCCCAGTGGCTTGCGCAGCAAAAAGATCTGCCTGTTGGCCCGGTCGCTGGTGATGACCTCGCCCTCGATGCGGCGCGCCCATTCGGCCATGTAGTCCAGATAGTCGGCGGTGAAGTTCACCTCCACCTCGGCCAGGCCCAGGACCTTGCCCTGCTCCTCGATGTGGTGCGCGCAATGCGCGCGGCGTTGTCGCGGATGCGGGCCGCCACGCGGCGCAGGTACTGCGCGCGCTCCACGGCCGGGCGGCGCGCCCAGGCTTTGTGGGCGCCAGCGCAGCGGCAATGGCGCGGTCCACATCGGCCTGGCTGGACAGGGGCGAGCGCGCCAGCACTGCGCCCGTGGCGGGGTTGGTCACCCCCATGCAGTTCGGCGCTGTCGGTGAAGCTGCTGGCGATGAAATTGCGCAGCACGGGAAGGATGCCATGGAGTTCTCCTTGGGTTCAGTAGGTGGATGATGGGGCCGCCTGGTCCGTGGCTTGCGTGGCGCGATAGCGACCCAGGTTGGCTAGCGCGGCCTGGCGCAGCAGGCTGATGTCTATGCTCCACGGCGATGAAGCGGCAGCCCCAGTCCGCATAGCGGCGCGCATCTTCCCTCGCGCGGCGCGAGGATGCTTGGTATTTGCCGGCGGCCAGCGTGGCCTGGACGGTGCGGCGTATGGCCTCCTGCACCTCGCCCTGGCTGGCGTCGCCCGCATGGCCCATGCCTGTGGACAGGTCGGCCGGGCCGATGAAGACGGCGTCCACGCCCTCGACGGCCGCAATCTCGGCCGCATGGGCCACGCCCCGGGGCGACTCGATCTGCACGATCAGGCACAGCTGTTCATGCGCCGTGCGGATGTAGTCGGGCACAGCATCCCAGCGCGTGGCCCGCGTCAGGCCGCCGCCCACACCGCGCACGCCGTGGGCGTAGCGCATGGCGCGCACCAGCTCGCGCGCCTGTTCGGCCGTCTCCACCATGGGCACCATCAGCGTCTGCACGCCCACGTCCAGCAGTTGCTTGATGAGCACGGTGTCGCCCCTGCACGGCACGCACCACCGCGTGCGTGGCGTAGGGGCGCCACGGCCTCGCAGCTGGCCCAGCAGCGTGGGCACGGTGTTGGGGGCATGCTCGCCATCGACCAGCATCCAGTCGTAGCCCGTGGTGGCGATGATCTCGGCCGCATAGGGCGTGGCAAAGCCGGCCCAGATGCCGTACAGCGGCTCGGCGCAGCGCAGCGCGGCCTTGAAGGGGCTGGCAGGCAGTTGCATGGCGGGCTCCTTCAGTGCGTGTACGGGCGGTGCAGGGCGCACTCGGGATTGAGCGCCACGCCGAAGCCAGGCCTGTCCAGCGCCGACAGGCGCATGCGGCCGTTGACGGGCACGGGCTCGCCCAGCAGCTGCGGGTGGAATATGGGCACGACCTCGTCGGCCTTGGGGCCATCATCAGGAACTCGGCAAACGGGCTGTTGTGGCGCGTGTTACGAAGTGATAGCTGTAGACGCTGGAGCCATGCGGGATGACCAGGGCTTGCGGGCATCGGCCAGGGCCGAGATCTTGAGCAGCTCGGTAATGCCGCCGCACCAGCCCACGTCGGGCTGGATGATGTCGCAGCAGCCCATCTCCAGCAGCTGGCGAAAGCCCCAGCGCGTGGCCTCGTGCTCGCCCGTGGTCACCAGCATGCCGGTGGGCACGTTCTTGCGCAGGGCCGCGTAGCCCCAGTAGTCGTCGGGCGGCAGGGCCTCCTCGATCCACTTGAGGCCATGGGCCTGCGCACCCTGGGCCAGGCGCGTGGCGTAGTTCACGTCCAGGCTCATCCAGCAGTCCAGCATGAGCCAGAAGTCCGGGCCCACGCGCTCGCGCATGGTGGCCAGCTCCTGCAGGTTGCGGCGCAGCCCCCCCTTCTCGCCCTCGGCCGGGTTGTGGTGCAGCGGCATCTTGCCGCCGATGAAGCCCATCTTCTGCGCCAGGTCGGGCCGCGCGCCTGTGGCGTAGAACTGCAGCTCGTCGCGCACGGCGCCGCCCAGCAGCTGGTGCACGGGCTCGCTGCGCACCTTGCCCAGCAGGTCCCACAGCGCCAGGTCCACGCCGGAGATGGTGTTGATGACGATGCCCTTGCGGCCGTAGTACAGCGTGGACAGGTACATCTGGTCCCAGATGCGCTCGATGTCGGTGACCCGGGCGCCTTCGAGGAAACGCGCCAGGTGCTTTTCGACGATGTAGGCCGCAGGCTCGCCGCCCGTGGTCACGGCAAAGCCCACGCGCCTGGCGCTGTCCTCGATCTCCACCACCAGCGTGCCCAGCACGTTGATGCCGAAGCTGCGGCGGCTTTGCCGGTACTCGGGGTACTTGGCCATGGGCGTGGCGATGTGGTCGTCGATCCAGTGGCCGTCGGACTGGTCGTGGTAGTCGGCGCCGCCGCCCTTGAGCGTGAAGGCGCGCACCTGCTTGATGGTGGGGATCTGTGTCATGGGATGGTTCTGCTCCGTGTGCAAGTGGTTCAGGCGGCCGACGGTGCGGGCGTTAAGGCCGGCGCCAGGCGTGCGCGCACGCCCAGCACCAGGCCGCAGCCAGCAGGCGTGCGGTGCCGGCCAGCAGGTACAGGCCGGCCGCCGGGGAGTGGAAAAGCCCTCGGCCCAGTTCTGACGATGGGGGCGATGAACCCGCCCACGGCGCCGAGGGAGTTGATGAAGGCGATGCCGCCAGCGGCCGCAGCGCCGGCCAGCGTGTTGGCGGGAAAGGTCCAGAACACGGGCTGCACGGCGATGAAGCCGGCCGCCGCCAGGCACAGCGCGGCCACACCCAGCAGGGGGGGCTGGAGAAACTCACCGATGCAGCCATGCCCACGGCAGCCATCACCAGCGTCAGGCTGGCGATGCCGCGCGGCTGGCCTGTTCGCTCGGCATGGCCCGGAATCCACCAGGCGGCCAGCAGCGCACAGCCAGGAATGGCCGAGACCACGCCCACCAGCAGGCCCACCTTGCGCTCCAGCAGGCCCGCCACCTGGCTGGGCAGGTAGAACACCACGCCATAGACGCTGGCCTGGATCAGCAGGCAGATCAGCGCCAGGTAGAGCACGCGCGGCTGGCACAGCGCGGCCAGCAGGCTGTGGCCGTGGCTGCCCCTTGGCGCGCTCTTCGCTGTCGAGGATGTCCTGCAGCAGCGCCTTGTCCTCGCGGCTGAGCCAGGTGGCGTCGGCGGGGCGGTTGTCCAGGTGGAAATACGCCCAGATGCCCACGGCCACGGCCATCAGCCCCTCCACCGCGAACAGCCACTGCCAGCCGTGCCAGCCACCCATGCCGTCCAGCTCCAGCAGCAGGCCCGACAGCGGGCTGCCGAAGATGAAGGCCAGCGGCGCGCCGAAGCAGAAAAAAGCCCATGGCCTGCGCGCGGTGCGCCGCCGGGAACCAGTAGGTCAGGTACAGGATGACGCCGGGGAAGAACCCGCCTCGGCCACGCCCAGCAAAAAGCGCAGCATGTAGAACGTGGTCTGGTCGTGGGCGAACATCATGGCCGCCGACACCAGGCCCCAGGTGACCGCGATCCGGCACATCCACATGCGCGCGCCCACGCGGTGCATGATCAGGTTGCTGGGCACTTCCAGCAGCGCATAGCCTGCGAAGAACACGCCCGCGCCAAAGGCGAAGGCCGCATCGCTGATGCCGGTGTCACCTGGAAGGCCACCTTGGCAAAGCCCACGTTGGCCCGGTCCAGGAAGGCCATGATGTACATGAGCAGCAAAAAGGGCAGCAGGCGCCAGGAGATCCTGGCGAGCAGGGGAGCGGGAGTTTTTTTTCATGACTTTCCTTGCAGGCAATGAGAGAGGCCATCACGCCTGGTCGTCCGGAGCGCTGAAGGCGTGCTTTGTGTAGGTGTGAGCGCGGCCGCGGCGTTGGTGCCGGCCGCGTCTGCGCGCCGCGAAACAGGCGATGGCTGTGTATGTCTTGTGGTCTCCTGGATTGGGTCTGTTTTTTCTTGTCGCAGGGCCAATGTACGGCGCATGATCGATGCTCAACAAATCGAATTTCGGTCACATCCGATACCTTGCGCTATGCCTGCGAATACGCCTGAATCTGCTCCGCCGTGCTGCACCGCAGCCTGCTCAACCGTCTGCGCTACAAGCACCTGCATATGCTGGTGGCGCTGGGATCGAGCCTGAACCTGCACCGCGCATCGCCGAGCCTGGCTATGTCCCAGCTTGCGGCTACGCGCATGCTGCGCGAGATCGAGGACATGTTCGGCTGCCAGCTCGAGCGCGTCGTGCCGCGCGGCATGCGGCCCACGGCGCTGGGCGCGCAGCTGGTGCGCTTTGCCGAGGCTTCGCTCAACAGCCTGGACTGCTGCGCCGAGGACTCTGGCCGCGCGCCGCCAGGGCGGCTACGGCTAATCTGTCCATCGGCACCATCATGCGGGCGCCGCACCCGACCTGGTGATGACGGCCGTGGCGCGCATGAAGGCGCAAAGCCCGCAGCTGCGCCTGCGCATCATGGGCGACACCAGCGACCAGATCCTTCGCCTGCTGGACCAGCGCCGCATCGACATGGCTTTCATTGCGCGGCGCAGCCCTGCGGCCTACAGCAGCAGCGCTACAGCTTCGAGGAACTGGGCAACGAGCGGCTGCTGGTCGTCGCGCAGCGGCCATCCGCTGACACGCCGGCGCAAGCTGGGCTGGCAAGAGCTTGTCGGCGACTGGCCCTGGATACTGCAGCCGTGGCCACCAGCCCCGCGCGCATCGCGCTCGACCAGCTGCTGCAGCGCCTGGAGCTGCCCGTGCCCGCCGACATCATCGAATGCAGCTCGTGTACTCCATGCGCAGCAACTGGTGCAGCTGACCGATGCCGTGATGCTGCTGTCCGAATCCGCGCTCGCATGACCATCTGCGCATGGGCCTGGTCAGGGCTCTGCCGGTCTGCATCGACGTGCCCATGGCGCCTTCGGCATCCTCACCCGCACCGACGACGCGCCCACTGCAGGAGCAGCAGCGCTTCATCGCGCTGCTGCGTGCGCAGGCCCGGGGCTGGCTCAGGCGGGGTGAGCCAGCACCCGCCCCATCGCGGCCTGGAACCTCGGATCGAGCATGGCGCTGACGTTGCAGCGCGACCAGCGCGAGACGGCCGAGGGATCGACATGGAAGACACGGCCCGGCGCCATGCTGAGCTTGCGCGGCACCAGTTGCTCGGCCAGCCGCAGCGAGTCCTGCACACCTGGAAGGCCACCCAGGTACAGGCTTTGCGGGCTGCGCGCAAAGACCGCAGCCGTGGGCATCGAGCCAGCCCAGCGCCTGCCGTGGCCTGGCCCAGCTTGTGGCGCAGGCGCACCAGGTGGCGCTCGTAGTGGCCTTCGCGCAGCATCACGTCCACCATGCGCCTGTAGTACTCGGAGCCGCTGACGTGGATCAGCGCCTTGAGTCGGCCAGGTCGCTGGCCAGCGCATCGTTGCAGGCGATGAAGCCCACAGCAGCGCGCGCCGAGAAGGACTTGGAGAAGCTGCCGATGTAGATGGTGCGCTCCAGCTGGTCCAGCGTGGACAGGCGCACGGCCGAGGTGGGCTTGAAGTCGGCCAGCGGATCGTCCCTTCGACGATGAGCAGGTTGTGGCGCTCGGCCAGCTGCAGCACCTTGTAGGCCTTGGCGGCCGAGATGTCCGAGCCCGTGGATTGTGGGCCAGCGACTGCGTGAAGAACAGGCGCGGCCGGTGCTGGGCCAGCAGTGATTCGAGCGCGGCCACGTCGGGCCTGTCGGCCAGGCGCGGCACGCCGACCACATGGGCGCCGGCCAGCCTGAGCTTGCCGAACAGCGGGTAGCAGCCGGGCTCGTCCACGAGCACGGTGGCGCCCGGCGGCACGAAGTAGCGGATGACCAGGTCCATGGCCTCGTTGGCGCCATGGGTCAGCACCAGCTGGCCCGGCGTGGCCTGCAGGCCGAAGTCACCCAGCTTGCGCACCAGGCTGTCGCGCAGCGGCGCATATAGCCGTAGCGGCTGCCGTAGCGGAACAGCGATCCCAGCCCCGTGCGCACCACCTTCTGGTGGTAGCGGTCCAGCCGCATGTCGGCCAGCCATTCCACGGGCGGAAAGCCGTCGCCCACGCCCACGCAGTCGGGCTGGGTCTTGAGCTGCTCGCGCATCAGCCAGACGATGTCCATGGCGCGGGCCCAGCTGGCCCGCGTCCTCATCGGTGCGCTGGGCACCGCGGCCCGAGCCCAGCACGTAAAAAAGCCTGAGCCCCGGCGCGGCTCCACGATGCCGCGCGAGACCAGCAGGTCGAAGGCCGAGACCACGGTGTTCTTGGTGCATAGCGGTGCAGCTGCGCCAGCTCGCGCAGCGAAGGCAGCTTGTCGCCGGGGCGGTACACGCCGTCGGCGATCTGCTGGCCGATCAGGTCGGCCAGCTTCTCGGCAATGGGGGCCGAGCGCCCTCTGGTGTCTGCCATGCGCCCTCCGTTCATGTTGCAGTGTGATGGTATTGTTCCCGAAACTGTACCTTTTGAAAGCGGTACAGTTTTCCTACAGTCCGGCGACCAGAGTTTTGATTCGAGGAGATGTCTTCCATGGCTGCCGATTCGCGACTGCCCAATTTCCGCGTCCTCACACCGGCCCAGCGCCGGGATTTCTGGCCGATGCCTGCGGGCCTGTCCGATGCCGAGCGCGCCCTGCTCGCTGCCCCCGGTGCCCCTGCCCCTGGCGCTGGCCGACGGCATGATCGAGAACGTGTTCGGCAGCTTCGAGCCGCTGCTGGGCGTGGCTGGCAACTTCCGCGTCAACGGCCGCGACGTGCTGGTGCCCATGGCGGTGGAGGAGCCCTCGGCAGGCCGCCGCCTCGTACATGGCCAAGCTGGCGCGCGAGGACGGGGGCTTTCAGACCTCAAGCATCGCTGCCGCTGATGCGCGCCCAGGTCCAGGTGCTGGGCGTGACCGATCCACGGCGCGCGCCTGGCTGTGCTGCAGGCGCGTGCGCAGATCATCGAGCGCGCCAACAGCCGCGACAAGGTGCTGATCGGCCTGGGCGGCGGCTGCAAGGACATCGAGGTCCATGTCTTCCCCGACACGCCGCGCGGCCCCATGCTGGTGGTCCACCTGATCGTGGACGTGCGCGACGCCATGGGCGCCAACACCGTCAACACCATGGCCGAATCGGTGGCGCCCCTGGTCGAGAAGATCACGGCGGCAGCGTGCGGCTGCGCATCCTGTCCAACCCGGCCGACCTGCGGCTGGCCCGCGCCCGCGGTGGGCTCACGCCGCAGACCCCGGCCACGCAGGATCGCAGCGGCGAGGAGATCATCGGAAGGCGTGCTGACGCCTATACCTTCGCGGCCATCGACCCTACCGCGCGGCCACGCACAACAAGGGAATCATGAACGGCATCGACCCCGTCATCGTGGCCACGGGCAACGACTGGCGCGCGGTCGAGGCCGGCGCCCATGTTTATGCCAGCCGCAGCGGCAGCTGGCACCTCGCTGACGCGCTGGGAAAAGCGATGCCGGCGGCGCCTGGTCGGCAGCATCAGCTGCTCATGCCGGTGGGCCTTGTCGGCGGCGCCACCAAGACCCATCCGCTGGCACCGCCTGGCGCTGGAAGATCATGGACTCTGCAGTCCGCCCAGCAGCTGGGCGAGATCGCCGCCGTGGGCCTGGCGCAGAACCCAGCGCCCTGCGCGCCCTGGCCACCGAAGGCATTCAGCGCGGCCACATGGCCCTGCACGCCCGCAACATCGCCCTGGTGGCCGGCGCCACGGGCGACGAGGTCGATGCTGGCGCGCCAGCTGGCCGCCGAGCACGACGTGCGCACCGACCGCGCGCTGGAAGTGCTGGCCGCGCTGCGCGCCAGGGCCTGACCAGCGCGCGGCCACAAACAAAAACCCAAGGAGACACACATGACAAGCAAGGATCCTGCCGACTGGCGGCTGGCCGAGGTCTGGGGCGACACCGTGGACCTGCGCCACCTGGCCTGGGCGATTGCCATCGGCACCGGCATCAGCGTGCTGGGCTTCTACCTGGCCAGCCGCTGGCTGGTCACGGTGGTCGAGTCGCGCCAGTTGGCCCACGCCTACGCCATGCTCGCGGGCCTGGCTGGCTGCGTGATCGCCGGCGTGATCTGCGCACGCGCCTTTGCGCCCAAGCGGGAAGTGACCGAGCTGGACACCTCGAACGACCCCGAATGGCGCCGCGAAGTACTGGAGGAACTGGCGCGCCAGCCCGGAGGCCTGGGCACGGTGCAGGACCTGCCGCCCGCCGTGGTGCAGGAACTCAAGGAGCTCAAGCTCTACGAGCTGTTTGCCGACAAGGCCGGAGGGCATGAAATGGAAGCCCTGCTGACCAATGACATCGCCGTCGCAGCCGCCATGGGACTGATAGGCGCCGTGGTGTTCGCCGCCATCGGCCTGGTCTCCGGAACGGACGAGACCACCACGCTGGCCCCGCTCACCCTGCTGGTGGTGCTGCTGGGCGTGCCACCTGCGGGCGTATTCACCTTCTTCCTGGCGGGCGCCGTGGCTGCCATGACGCATGCCGTGCCCACGGCGCTGCTGGGCATTCCCGGCGACACGCTGGCCACGCTGCTGCTGCAGGACGCCAAACATGCTGCGCAAGCTGGGCGTGCCCACATCGCGCTGCGCAAGATGGTCTCGGGCGGCATCGTCGCGGCCTTTGTCGCCGTGCCGCTGGCCGTGCTGTTCGCCGTGATGCTAGCGCCTTCGGCAGCATGATCACCAAGACGGCGCCCTGATCTTCCTGGCCGCCGCCCTCCTCATCGCCTACTTCTCGGCGGGGCGCTGGGCCTCGGTCATGCTGCTGATTCCGTTCGTGGTCGTCATCATTGCGCTGCAAAGCCTCACCGCCAAATACGAGGTCAAGCTCAGCATCAGCTACTTCCTGGGCATTGCCATCGGGCCGCTGATCGCCGACCTGTTCACCGTGATCTCGCCGGCCGGCCGCCAGCGCATGCTGCGCGACAAAGGTGCGCCAGTTCAACCTGGCGCCCGACGTGAAGGGGCTGGTCGGGCTACTTCCCCAACCCGCTCAAGGTGCTGGACCGCGTGCAGACGCGCTGGACCCTGGCCACGGCCACCATCTCCAGCGCCACCTTCGTCTTCAGCCCGTGGCCATGACCGTGGTGCTGGGCGAGCTGGTGGCTCGCGCATCAAGCATGCCTACCACCGCCTGACCACGGTGCTGAGCGCGCGCAACGGCGTGACTGAGGCCACCTACATCGCCGAGGCGCTGATCCCGCTGATCGCCTTCGGCCTGCCGCTGAGCCCCGTGGCCGCCGGCCCCGCCGCGCCGCTGTTCAACGCGCCGCCGCGCTTCACCGTCGATGCCGCCACGGGCCAGGTGAACAACCTGCACAACCTGCTCAGCCACTGGGAGTTCCTGGCTACGGCATGCTGGCCGTGCTGCTGGCGGCCCTCGTGTCCTACCCTTCGCCATGAACTTCGCGCGCAGCGCGGCGCTGTTCGTCTCGCGCCGGGTCAGCCACGAGGCCATCATCGCCACCTTCGTGGGCCTGATCATCGTCATCAGCGTCTGGGAAGGCCAGTTGCTGGGCCTGCTCGTGATCCTGACCATGGGCCTGCTCGGCGGCCTGCTGTCGCGCGGCTTCGGCTTCAACACCGGCGTGCAGTTCATGGGCTACTACACGGCCGTGCTGAGCGTGCCGGCGCTGGTGAAGCTGTTCTGATTTTTGCGCCGCAAGGGTCAGAACATTCTGAGATTTGGGGCAGCGCCGCACCTGCCGCCCACAAGGTCCGAGGCCGTTGCCATATTGTCACCGAGGCCGCCGCACCGCTGGCGGCCTCTTCCTTTGTGTCTGGCTTTGTGTCTGTCGTTCCTGCGAGGTGCCCATGGGTCTGGCCCTGGTTCAAAGTCGTGCGCTGCTGGGGCTGGCCGCCCCGCGTGTCACCGTGGAAGTGCATCTGGCCAACGGCCTGCCGTCGTTCACGCTGGTGGGTCTGGCCGATGTCGAGGTCAAGCGAAGCGCGTGAACGCGTGCGCTCGGCGCTGCTGAACTCCGGGCTGGAGTTCCCGAGCAACAAACGCATCATCGTCAACCTGGCGCCCGCCGACCTGCCCAAGGATTCGGGGCGCTTCGACCTGCCGATTGCGCTGGGCATTCTCGCGGCCAGCGGCCAGATCAATGGCGATGCGCTGGCCGACTACGAATTCGCAGGCGAGCTGTCGCTGTCGGGCGCCCTGCGGCCCGTGCGCGGCGCGCTGGCCACGGCTCCCTGCCCTGCACCGCCAGCAGGACGGCGCCCGCTTGGTCCTGCTGCCGGGCAGCGCGCAGGAGGCGGCCTTCGTGCCATCGGCCCAGGTGTTCTGCGCGCACCACCTGCTGGACGTGGTGCGCCGCTTCATCACACGCTCGGCCAATGCCCTGGTGCAGACGGAGCAGGAACGGACGATGCCTGCTGCAGCGACGAAAGCGAGGACACCGGCGAGATCGACGAAACCGACGAAACCGACGCCTTGCCGGCAGCAGGCGACACCCAGACATGCTCCGGCCCGGGCTGGCATGCGGTGCAGCCGCAGCCCGCCGCCCCAGTGCGCAGCAGCCTGGACCTGGCCGAGGTGCGCGGCCAGGCGCAGCGCGCGGCGCGCGCTGGAAATCGCTGCGGCCGGAGGCCACGGCCTGCTGCTGGTGGGGCCCGCCGGGCTCGGGCAAGTCCATGCTGGCCCAGCGCTTTGCCGACCTGCTGCCGCCCATGAGCGATGACGAGGCGCTGGAGGCCGCCGCCATCGCCAGCCCGGCCGGCCGCTTCACGCCGGAGCGCTGGCGCCAGCGCCCCACGGCCAGCCCGCACCACACGGCCAGCGCCGTGGCCCTGGTCGGAGGAGGCTGTGGATTCCACCAAAAGACCGAACTGCACAATAAAATTCTTAACTCGGGCGGAAGCCCAGCACATTAGTTTTCCACATTGACCTACTGTTTTTGCAGGGCGCAGCCGCGATGGACTGCGGAACGCCACTGCACATTCGTTTTTCCGCCACTGATCTTTGTTTTTTCGGGAGCGCGCCCGCGCTGGCCAGCGGCGAAGCGTGGCCTGCAGGCACATAGGACTCGCGGCGGTAGGTCTGAGCTGGGTCACCAGGGGCTGCCTGGCGTGAGTGGGTCCCGTGCATCGAGACCACCTGGAGGCCTTCGGCGTCGAAGGCATCCACGCTGAGCTGGCCGTACTGGGCGAACGCGCTGGGGGGCACGAACGAGGATCGAAGGCTCGGACGTTGACCTATGCGGAGGGGAGTTCGAGTGCTCTGCCAGCCCTACCGCACTGGCGCACCGGCACGATGAAGGGGTGTGCATCGTTTGGATGCCTAGAATTCTGGCGCGGTGTGAAGCGCCCTGGGCCTTCGCGGCGGTCACACCACCCCCTACAGTGCACTTTTATGCGGGCCATCTACGGCGCTCGGCAGGATGGCGGTACGGCCTTGAAAAGTCTGGTCCTCACGTAGAGGCTGCTGTCGGCCAAGAGCAGCAGGCAACGGCAAACTTCTGAGCGGCAGCTTCAGGCTGGTAGCAGCCGTTCGTGTCTGGCATCGCGCGTGACTGCTTTCGACCCCATTGCTGTCGTTCGCGCCTCTGCACCCAATGACTGCTGCCAACGTGAGCGGTCGTTCCCTGACGCAAGATTCGGTGCCTCAGCGCGATGACCGCGGATGCCAGTCTGATTAGCCAGCTGTGCCGGTTGAAAATGACCGGCTTTGAAGTAGCTTACTGGTGGTGTAGACCACCTAGTATGACCAGGGATTCTCTCCCTTCTAAATGCTCCCAGTGAGCGGCCCGCCCCCTGTTATGGCAACTCTGCTATCTGCAGTCAAAGTATCCCGGACAGTGGCGATGCGGCTTTTTAAGGTGTGCTGCAGCTGTCTTGTGGAATCGCCCCAATTGGCCGACCCGTTGAGCTGCCTTGTTCGCAAGGCCTCGGATCTGATCGGCATCTACGACACTGGCTGCAGCCATCTCCAACTGCAGGACTTGAGCTCGCACCTGTGACCGCTTCTTTGCGCCCAAGGACGGGCTGTGATTCACGATGAGCTTCGTGGCGATCATCGGGCGGGACGCTGCGAACACATCATGCTTGTCCCGACTGGCCTTCAAGTCGTGGCGAGCAAGCATCCCATACACCTGGGCAATGGCCCAGGTTTGTGTGTCCTTGTCCAAATGACTGGCAGAAGACAAGGCCATGTCATCCACATAGCGTGAGTAGCTGATGCCACGTTGCTTGAGCTTGGCATGCAGCAGGGGCCCTGCATGGCGCCACAGCACCAGATTGGCCAAGAACGAGCTGGTGATGGCCCCTTGTGGAAGGTAGCCCCTTTGGTTGTCAGCTTGGTTAACAGCCGGGCGACATCCGGAGCAAAGCCCAAGCAATCGCGCCAGACCTGCTCGATGTAAATCGCCCCCACAGAAGGGAAAAACGCTTTACGTCCTCGCAGATGAGTATTTTTTCTTTGCATGAAGCGAGGCATTGGTGACGTAATCGCGTCCCGCGAGGCTGCCTTGCAGGTAGTCTGGGAACACAACTTTCGAAAAAATATGCAGCTTCAAGCGTGTATGTAATTCTTTGAGCTGCCCCATCGCATCGAAGGTCTGCCTGGTCGATCCCGGCTGGGGCTTGACCGTCCGCCACATGCTTTCAGAGCGGTCCGCCAACTGCACAAGCGCTTGTTCGCCCCAGCGCAAGGCTCCGGGCCAGCGCGGCAATGGACCGAATCGGCTTAGCTTGCAGCTCGGTTTGCTCCAGGCAGAGGCTCATTCAGAAGCTCCAAGGCGGTGATCGCCAACTGGCCGGCTAGATCCCGATTCAGTTGCCCAAGCTCTCCGTCCTCTGCTCCCAGGAAAAACAGGATTTCCACGGGCATGACGAGCGCTGCAGCGATTCGCTTGATGGTGGACAACGGCGGTCGCGTCGGCCGCGTTCAAGCAACGACAGGTAGGAGACTGAATTTCTGCTCGCTCCGCCAACGCGGCTTGTGAAAGCCTGCGCTTTTTGCGAGCGAGCTGGATGGCCTGTCCGATGTTCATATGTGAATCTCAGAACTAAGAATGGGCTTGGGGTGCCCGCGACGGTCTCATAGCCAATCTCGGATGTTCGTCACGATAACGACGACCGCCGCGATGGCCTGGAGAATGCGCAGCTTGTGCTGTTGAGCTTCTGCCGCGCTTGGATGATGGTCTCTCAGCTGTTCAAGCTTCCGAAATTGCATCCTCCAGTTCCTTCATAGCACCAATGTCGAGTTGGCTTTCAGATGCATCGCGGGCTTTCTTCAAGCCCTTGATGTTGTTTTCAAAGATTTGCTTGTCCATTAGGACTCCTTCTACAAGGCACCATGCCCTGCTTCCCCTTTCAAGGCAGCGCCGTAAAGAGCCAACTCGACACCAACCAAGCCCACCACAGTTGCCCGCCGCTGGCTCATCCTTCCCCTCTCAGAGTACGAAGACGCACAGGACTTCGCGCACCAGAGGATCTGGGCGTCCGGCTGGTCGCAATAGGCTGAGCCAACTGCACTGCGTTGCAAAGCTACGCTCACTGTTCTGCGTAGCGGACTTCACGAGTGAAGCCCTGATCACTGAGCTTTTGCCTTTGGGTTAGGGAATCACAAATCTTTCAACTGCAGCAGCGCGATCACGCGCCGCCGAGATGCATATTACGCACCATTGGTTCGAAATTTTGACTGTGAGTACGTTATTTTGTGTAAATCTCCGTACAAGGAGGGCTGCCTTCGCGGCGGGAACGGCATCTTGACAATCGCTGTGGGAACCCTGCCGCTGAAGGTGTTTGGGGCGCGGGGATATGGGCAACGGCAGGGGTGGCTGACGATACCCGCCCGCATTGTGCAAGCAGGATCCCCGTTCATTTTCGGCATAGCGATCACATTGGGGTGTTGGCGCTCTGTGGCTGTCTTCGTTGCTCGGGCTGAGCGCGTTCATGGTCTTGTGGACGATGCGGGTTCATGGGCCAACTAGGTAGCTAGGCGCACTGCGGAGGCCGACAAGTCACATGCGTAAACATCAGCTTTGGGTCGATGCTGGCCGACACGAACGACAGCTGATGGGGACCTCAGGCTTGTCGTACCGCCGCATCAAGTCTGCTGTCCGTCGACAGACCGCTAACAGCCTAAAGCCGACGTGTTTCGCAGGTGGCCCCCGATCCAACGATCACGGCCCACGCCTCCCTATGTTTCAGCGAGTATTTTTATGGCACTGTCGACTGACTGCCGCTTCTTCCAGAATTCCCTCCAGGGATCTTCCTGCTGAAAACTCAAATACTCCCGCGCCGTCGCAACCGTCCACTGCGCGCCGCCCTTGAGCTCCTTTGAGCTGCTCCCAACCCACCGGCATCGAAACCCCCATCCCAGGCCGCGAGCGCGCTGAGAAGGCGCACGCGGTGGTCTGCCCATGACCGTTGCGAAGGTAGTCGATGAAGATTCTCCTGACGCGGTTTTTGCCGCCCATCACAGAAACGAACCGGCTTGGGATCACCCGCGCTATGTGCTTCACCACGCCTTGCGAGAACGCTTTCACCTCGGTGTAGTCGCGCTTGGGCGTGATCGGCACCACTACGTGCAGTCCCTTTCCACCGCTGGTCTTGAGCCAGCACTCCAGCCCCAGCTCGGCGAGCATCACGCGGGTGAGCTGCGCGGCCTCCTGAAGCATCGGCCAGGTGACACCCTCTCCAGGATCAAGGTCGAGCACGAACCGGTCCGGCTGGTCGATGCAGCGACCTTGAGTTCCACGTGTGGAACTCAACCACGTTCATCTGCGCTGCCGCAATCAGCGCGTAGGCGGAGTTCACAGCCAACAGCGCCTCGTGTCCGGGCCACAGGGCGGGGTCCAGCTCTTGAGCCCGGGCATCTTGCTTTCTGGGTGCTTCTGAAAAAACAACTGCCCCGTAATCCCGGTTGGCGCTCGGACCAGCGATGCCGGGCGATCCTTGAGATGGGCAGCATCCACTCGGCAACGCTCTAGTAGCGCACAAGATCAATCTTGCGCAATCCCGTGGTGGGGTCAATCACCCGGTCGGGATGGGTGATATTGACCTTGGAGATCGTCCGCGCTGCCTTGGACTCTGGCGCAACGGGGGCAAGCGCTGGGGCGGCTGGGTTCTTCACGCGCTCGCGGACGATCATCTTCGCCGGCTTGTCCGTGCGGATACCTCGGAAAACCGCGTGCCGAATGCGTTTGTCGGCGGTCCATTCGCCAAAAGCCACCTCCACCACCAGGGAGGGACGGACCCACCGCTCGGCACCGACCTTGCGCTTTGGACCACCGGCCCGGCTTGAACTCGGCTGCGTCCAGTGGCGGGTCCGGAACTTCGAGCTTCACCAATCGGGCATGCAGTTCGGCCCCGTCGAGGAACCCCATCCCGTGCCTACGGATCCGGCCGCCACAAGCTTCCCCTCCTCGTGATAACCCAGCAGCAGACTCCCGACCTCTTTGGGAGCGCCAGTGCGGTCGGTGAATCCCAGAACCACGAACTCCTGCCTGTGCTGGCACTTGAGCTTCATCCAGCTGTCGGTCCTCCCGGATACATACGTTGCATCCGCCCGCTTGATGATCAGGCCCTCCAGCCCCATGTCGCAGGCGACGCCCAAAAGCTGGGAGGGCGCGACCTCGAAAGCCTGGCTGAACCGGACGGTGCTGCTCGCGTTTGTCGAAGAGCTCCTGGAGCAGCTGCCGCCGCGCTACCAGCGGTACGCTGCGAAGGTCCTGATCGCCCAGGTAGGGCACATCGAACACGAACATCACGATGTCCCGCGTGCGAGCGTTGTCGATCGCGTTCTGAAGGCGGTTGAAATCCGGGATACCGGCGTCATTCAGCACCACGATCTCCCCATCAAGCCAAGCGCGCGTCAGGCCAAGCTCGGCGATGCCATCGGCCACCTGCTGCAGCTTCTGTCCAGTCATTACCGTTGCGCGTATAGAGGCGAACCTCGTCTCCCTTCACGCGCGCAGAATGCGATAGCCGTCGAACTTGGTCTCGATGATCCAGTCGCCATCAGGGACCGACGACACCAGCGTGGCGAGTTGCGGCTCCAGCTTGGCAGGAAGGCGGGATTTTCTGGCCTTCGCCAGCGGTTGAGATGTGGCGCCAAGTGCGGATCCCGTCGTGCCAACGACCGGCACACGTTCCTCCGCGAGTCCCAGCGGCGTCTCGACCACGCTGTCGGGCAGCGCGGCGATGACGTCGTACTCCGTGCTCGGCCGTGCCCAGGCGTCGCCGCGTTTCTTGAACAGCATCCACTGATCCTGCTTTTTCTCGCCAGGCTTCGAGATGCGCACAAGTTCCCAAAGACCCGCAAGCTTTTGGCCGTGGAGGTGGAACATGATTTTGCCTTTTGGCCAGCCCGTCGCGAGGATCGCCCATGGGCTCCCACGTTCCGCGGTCCCAGATGATGACCTTGCCGGCGCCGTACTCGCCTTTCGGAATGGTCCCCTCGAAGGTGTTGTAGTCGGTGGGTGGTCCTCGACATGAATGGCCATGGACTTGACCTTGGGGTCGAACGATGGACCTTTTGGCACCGCCCAGCTTCACCATGACGCCGTCCATCTCCAGCCGGAAGTCGTAGTGCAGACGGGACGCCCAGTGTTTCTGGATCACAAACTGCAATGGATCCGCCAGCGCCCTTTGCGCGACGAGGCAGCTTCGCAGCTGCGCCGGTGGGTTCGGAAGTTTCGTGAAATCGCGCTTGGCCTTGTACTGTGCGAGCGGTTCAGGAGTGGAGGGGGGGCTTTCGCCGTCCTCTCGGCCTTCTTCGTGGAAAGCGATTTCGTGGCAGCTATGGTCGGTTTGCGCACCGCTCGTGCTTTCTCGACAGTGAGCTCCGCCCACACCGGGGCATGGTCGCTCGGACTCTCCTTGCCGCGCTCCTTGCGTTCCACCCCGCGTCCAGCAGCTTCAGCGAGTGTCCAACGAGAATGTGGTCGATGCGCAGCCCGGCGTCGCGTTCCCACCGCTTGCGCCGGTAATCCCAGAACGTGAAGGGCACCTTGCTATGGACCTTGCCGATGGCATCCGTCCAACCTTGCGCCAGGATGCTGGCAAAGGCGGCACGCGCCTCCGGCTGCAACAGCGCGTCATCGCGCCAAGTATCGGGTTTGTAGATATCTCGCGTCCGTGGCACAACGTTCCAGTCCCCCAACAGCACCACAGGGTGCCTGGATGCCAGAGCTCCTCGGTACGGCGCCGTAGGCGCTCGAACCAGCGAAGCTTGTAGTCGAACTTGGGGACCCGGCTGGGGATTGCCGTTGGGCAAATACAGGCAGGCAAACAAGATCCCCGTGATGGCCGCCTCCAGGTAGCGCGCCTCCTTGTCTGTCGAGTCACCAGGCAACGCCGTGACGATGGGCAGAGGGTCCGCATTGCGGCTCAGTATGGCAACGCCGTTCCAGGTGCGCTGCCCCACCACCAGGCTGCTGTACCCGGCCTCCTGCAGCGCGGCGGTCGGAAAATCAGCCGTCGGGCATTTGATTTCCTGCAGCGCGACCACATCGGGCTGGGTGCGTTGCAGCCAGTCCACCAACAGCGCTACACGCTTGTTGACGTTGTTGACGTTCCACGTCGCGACGCGCACAGGCTCACCGGATGCCCTTCAGGTGTTCCTCGACAGCGGCAGCATCGTTGCCCACGGCGCGGACAGCGGCTTCGAGTTGCTCCGGCGTCACGTTGAACTTCTTCGCCCAGTCGCGAACCTCGTACTCTTGGGAGAGGCTGATGCGTTTGCGGTCCTGGCTGCCGGATTGGGATTTGTCGTCGGGCATGTTGGCTCCTGAGGTGAAACTGTAGATCAAGCGGCTTTGCGTTCAGTACCGGACTTTCGCGCGGCAGACTTGGCGGTGCCTTTCTTGGCGGGAGGCCTTGCTCGCCTGCTTGGCCGGGGCTTTGGTAGCTGACTTGTCGCTGGGCTTTCCGCCGCCTTTGAGGCTGCGCTGCAGCAACGCGGTGAGATCGATGACATCGGCGGACTGAAGTGCTTCCTCCTCAGGTTCAAGCACCGTCTTTCCTTCCCGGCCTTGGCTTTCTTCTCGACGAGTTTCATGACCTGAATACGGAACTCATCCTTGAAGTCGGCGGGGTTCCACTTTCCGGACATTTCTTCGACCAGCTGGGTGGCCATCTTGAGTTCAGCTGCGCTCACAGACTTGCGGCCCTCCGCAGGGAGATCGAGGCTGTCCAGCGTTTTGACTTCGTCGCCCCAGCGCAGCAAAGACAGCACCAGCGCTGGTCCGGACGGTACGAGTGCCGCCAGGTGCTGCTTTGTCGCAATCACCACTTTGGCCAAGCCGATTTTTTCCGGTGGAGATTAATGCTTCCCTCAGGAGGGTATAGACCTTGTCACTCTTGTTGATCGGCGCGACGTAGTATGGGCGCTCTAAGAAGACAAACGGCAGTTCGTTGGCTTCGATGAACCGCTCGATGGTGATGGTTTGTGTGGTCTTGGGAAAGACTGCTTCTATCTCTTCGGGGCTGATGATCACGTACTTGTCATCTTCGTACTCGACGCCCTTGACGATATTCTCTTTGGTGATTTCGCGGCCGGTGCGCTTGTTCACGCGCTTGTAGCCCACCGGGTCCATGCTGCGCTTGTCCAGCCAGTCAAAGTCCACGCTTCCTCTGTAGCCGCTGTGTGGAGGCCAACAGGGATGTGAACCAATCCGAACGTGATGGCACCTTCCAGAGCGGTGCGGCTGCCAGTAGCCATGGAGCTCTCCGCAGTTTGACTGCAGAAAGTTTGCTCGGCTGCCTTGTTGACGGATGTAGGCAGCGACTTAACGTTTCCGTAGGTTTGGGCACATTCCAGCACCAGTTGTCCGTGCCTATACTTCGGCATGGCCGATGTACTACGCCTCCTCGCCGTTCATGTTGCGGAGCCTGACCCCGGGATGTTTGAATGGGTCATCACTGAACGTGTGAACGAGGATCAATGGAAGGAAATCGATCGCGCCAAGGAAGGATACAAAACCTACAAAACCGCCATGGCCAGCGGACTGATGGCATTGGAAGAGATGATCGCCGACCTGGATGTGGGGCCGCGAAGAGACGCTGAGCAGACCGACCGACAGCAGACCCCACCTGAAGGAAGGATTCAGCCAGCGACATCCGATGGGAAGGATGCTGCCTCGCCCAAGGGGCCAACGAACGCTGCCTACTTTGGATTCGGCCCCATCCGGTAGCTCCGGAATCCCATCCAGACGATGCTCACCCCTTATCCCGCCAGTGTGGCAGGGCGGCCGAGCGCTCAACCCCTGCATAGGTATTTTCTAAACTCCAGCAGCCGCTTTACTTGGTCTCCGCCTCGAAGGCCTTCAGAACCGTTCGGCCGATTTTCTCATCTTGGCCCCAGCTTCCTCCGCCAACGCCGAACGCCCCAACGAACTTACCATTCACGAAAAGCGGGTAGCCGCCCGCGAACAGCACCACATGCGGGTCTGCGGTGTTGATCCCATACAGCGGTTGGGACGGCTGCGTCAGTTTTGCCTCGCCTGACGGCATCCGCATCACGGCGGAGGTGTAGGCCTTGTTGGGCACGAGCACAGTGGTGACCAGCATCGCTTCGCCGTAGCGCTTAAAGTACAGCGGCCAGCCCTTCTCGTCTCAGATAGCCCCCTGATTCCCCGGCCCCGTCCTAACGCTTATCTTTGAAGATAGGAACAGGACTGTGCATATGATCTAGCCCTATGCGTGCGTTCTTCGATTGGCTTGTGAAGCAAGCACGCCTTTCTCAATAGGCATCCGACCAGCTTGGAGCGGTCGGCGGCGGGAAGAAGGCCCTCCAGCCGCGTCGTCAACCTCGAGGCGGTCAAACAGGTTGGGGCTTGCACTGAAGCACCGAACACCCGCGCCCAGTGCGCAAGGTTCTTACGACCCGACCGATCAGCACATGGTTTATGCAGCCCGAACTCAACAGCGTTGACCAAAAGCCGCAGAACCCTGCACTACTTCGAAGGCGTCGCGAGCTCAGGAGCACGACACACTGGTCACCACGGGTAGGCGCTACTGCCGTCGGTGGTTTGCGACGCAGCGGCGGGGCGCCGGAGCACCAACTCGACGCCCAGGACACTGAGCAGACGCAGTAGGCGATCAGCGCTGACGTTCGGGGCGTTCAGTTCTAGGTGAGATAGCTTTTGCTGCGTCAGCCCCATGCGTGCGGCCACGTCGTTTTGCGTCATTCCGACTCCTTGCGGAAAGCCTGAAGGACAGCCGTTAGCTGGTCCGATGTCCGAATTGGAAAATCAGCTGCCATGCTTAGTTCCTTGCCACTCTTTACTTGAATTTTTGGTATTGACATTTTACCAATATATATTGGTAAACCTCAGCACGAAGAGCCCACGGCAAGAAGGAACCAGCGCGTTCTCGCCGTTGAGAGAGGCCACTCGAAGCAAGCCTCTACCTCGCTTGTGTAGTTCCCGGGTTGGGTGCCTGGCGCACCTTGTGATCGCGTAAGTTGCTGCTGTACTTCCCGCTATGGGCCGTCGATGTCCTCTGCGAAGAAGCCTTCTATTAGGCGCACTCCATCGAGGCGCGAAGCCTCAAGCGCGATTTCTTGACGTGCCTGCAGGCCGCGCAGGGCACCGAGTCCGACTTGGTGCTGGCCAGGGGATCGCAAGTTCGCCCTGATGGAGGTCAGCCCCAGGATCAGCGTGGCGCGCAAACCGGCAATTCTCAGAAAGGCCTCCTGTGTGCACGTGACCTCCCGAGAGGACATGGGCAAACGCGCGGAGGGGCGGACAGTCCATCATCAGCGCACTGAATACCGGTCTGACTACAGTCAGCTTCGTATCGATTTAGCAGCAGCGACAGGGCCATGTTCCGTACCAAGGTCAAGTAAGTCACAGGCCCCATTCGCTGGGCAGGACGGTGGCTTAGACCCCGTCTAAGCGGCCTTGCAGGAGACATCGCCTTGAAAGGCTGCGAGGCTGGCGACACGCTATCCACGAAAACTCCTTCAAGGGCAGGAGACGCGACTGGGAGTAGCTCTCCTCTACCCTTGCCTGAGCGTAGTCTTCAAAAGATGTAGGCAGGGATGAGGAAAGATTCTTACTTGCCTAGACTTTTCTGCAGGTCCTGGGCATGCTCGATGATGGTTGACAAGGGCAGGCAGCGTTTTGGCAGCAAAAGCCTTGATCTGCGGATCGTCAGCGTTCTTGCTGGCCTTCTCAAAAGTTTGATGTCCTTGCGGTGGTCATCAATGCCCACTTCCTGGATGAACTCCTTGTCGAAATGCTTGGCCTCGGCGACCTTGGCCAAGCGGTTTTTCTTTCTGCAGGCAACTCAGAAGGCAGGACCGCGCTCTTGCTGGTAGCCAAAGCCTTCAGTTCATCGTTCGCTGAGGAATGGTCCTTGACCAACATTTCGCCAAAGGCCTTGACATCAGATGAGTTCGCCTTTTCTTGGGCTAAACGTCCTGCCTCCACTTCATAAAGACCACCAACTGCAGCCTTGTTCAGGAACTCTTGGTCCTTCTTGCTGACTTGGGCGTTCGCACCGACGGAAAGGGCCAGACCAAGAATTGCGGCCACCATCACGGATACCTTTTTCATATTCACCTTTCAATACATGTATGGCAAAGAAGTTCTGCCACTCTCACTGATAAACGGATCCTTAACTAACATTACCGTTTTCGTCATTCTTTCTTTGCGCCAACTGGCGGAATCTTCGTTTTTATCCTCCGACGTGTCTTCCCGCGTCCGTTGGTGCTGCGCGGGTTCTTCGCCGTGAGAATGGTCAATTTTTCCTGCTTGCTTACTCAGAGAAGCATTCCTGGCGCCCCCAAAGCTACTGGGGCTGCCTGAAAATAATCTCCACCTCTATTTTCGGATCCGGCTCGTTTCTGACGTTTCTGGGCTCACCAATATTTCCGACAGAAGCCTTGTAGTTCGCCCTGCCATTAGACCTTCCTTCATATATCGAGCATGCTCTTCGGCAGACGTGGGAGTTTTCATCTTGGTCATATCAAATTCCAATCCAACTTTGTAAAAAAATCAATAGGCACAATTTTTTGCACTACAAGATATTTCCCTGTATGGTTGTCATTCGTGCGAGACGCTTATTCACTGCGCACATTCCATAAGCCCTGGAAAATCGCCAATACTGATGTGATGCTCCTTTCTTATCTGGCCGTCTCTGATTCGCCAAATATTTATACTCCCCATCCAGGCTCTGAAAAATCTTCAGATTCCCATCAGAAATATTTAGCTGAAATTGACCGAATATCGAAGTCGAATCAATTGCAATACGCTTTATCGTCTCGGCTTGCTTGCGTTTCAATATTCCGTCAGGGCGGCTGCCCATAGATCGCATATGACCCCCTTTCACGGACTCATAAGAATCTCAAATCCTATTTTCTATACAACTTCAAGCCATTCACATATTCGCTGAAGCGCGTCAACGCGATGCGAAGGCCGTCCTGAGGCAGAAAATGAATGATCAGCTCAGGGTAGAGCACCATTTCCGTCTTAACTTTTCCAGCCCAAGCCAGTTTCACATAAAGCTCTTCCGTCTGCGACTTTGACAACGCTCGTCTTCCATGCCCCTGTATGAACAGCGTAGGAGTTCTCACGTTATCCATAAGGAACGTTGGCGACAATCGATACGCGAGCTGGTGGAACTCAATCTTCTTCGCATCTATGGAGTAGGTGTCAGAATAATACCCGCCGTCGGAAGTACCAAAATGAGACTCGATATTTCCGACCGGAGCGCACACAACGGCAGCGCTAATCCATTCACACTTTCAATGCTATAGGCTGCCATGAAACCTCCATAGAGGTTCCACTGACCGCAATGCTGTCGCCAACAACCCCTCAATCTGCAGCTGCTTCACGATGGCCAGATGCTGCGGCAAATCAAGTTCCCCATTTGCCGCGCAGCCTGTCCGAGAACTTTCGGCCATAACTGCATGATCCAACAGTGTTGGCTGACAATATCGTCCAACCAGCGCAGGCTAATATCTGCCAATAGGAATGGGCGGAAAACCTCAAATCTACGTAGCTTGCCGGCCCGCCATGGAAATCAACAAGCAGCGGGCCCTTCGTTTTTCTTTTTTCTCTCGATACCGCCTTGCAGTTGCAACACCCAGCCGTCTATATCCTCCGTTCCGCCATCGCCGTCAGGCGCGCAAAAGCTCCCTATACATCACAGCCAGCTTGTCTCTTTCATTCCACCAAGCATTGAAGCTGCTGATTTTCTGCTCTTGCTCCCCGCCGATTGCCTTGTAATAGACTTCCTGTGGGCTTGTCGGATCTTCTGCCGTGTACACAAACCCATCCCCTAGGGCCAATGAATCCAGATGACGGTTGCCTTTGGCAATCACTTTGCATTGCCCTCCGGCACCGAGATCAAAGTGGCGGACTGCACACCGCGCGCCTGTATGAAACCGACCGAATCGCCGCTTCGGGTCCAGCACAGGTCTCCGGGCACCACCTCCAAGGATTCGGAGCCCAGCCCTTTGACCTCTTTGGTTTCCAGATCTACCAACCAGAGCCTACACTTGGGATCACCTGAATTCAGGGAGCCCGTAAAGACTATCCATCGGCCATCGGGCGACCAGCTGGGTGATGAACTGTTGGCCTGGTCAAGGACATGCGCTCAGCCCTGCGCACGTTGTCATTCTCGACATCCAGCACCCAAATATCCGTACAGTGATATTCGTTGGTTTCTCTCGGGTTCTGGAAATGCATATTTTCTTTCCATCCGGGCTCCACGCCGCACTGCGGACCTCGTAATCTCCGGAAGTGATCTGGGTCGTCTCGCCCATCGTTCACATCCACGACGAACAGGTGACTGCGGGTGTCGAGGATGTAGCCTGTTCCGTTGAGCTTGTAAGGAAGCCTCCAGCACAGCTTCGGAGAATCTGGATCAGGCGCCCTGGCCTTGGCCCCTGTCGTCCCTGACGCATCCTTCTTGACGCTGGTTGGGGTCAACGGTGACATCGCCTATTACCAGCAGCCTGTCCCCGGTGGGGCTCCAGCGCGTATCCGAAGCGCCGCGCGCAAGGCTAGTGAGTTGGCGAGGCTCTCCACCATTGCAAGGCAGGAGATAGACCTGGGACGAACCTTGGTTCCGGTTGGACAGATAAGCGATCTGGGAAGCATCGGGGACCATCGAGGCCCACTGTCAAGACTTCGATCCCCAGGTAAGCTGTCTGGGCTCTTCGCCCATCGCGGAAAGCAACCATAGACACGAGAAATACTCATCCTTTTCCCGGTCGGCTCCTTTCACGGAGCAGACAACTTGGTTCTTCGCGGAAACATCAAGTCCGGAAACAACTCTTTCAAGATACACATCTTCCGGAGTAAAGGACTGGGTCATGAAGGCTCCTACTACGTTGAAAAGTGCTTGGCATATCACAAGCGACGCAAGGCATTAAAGCTACTCATTGCCTCTGATGGACTTGTCGTGATTTCTCGGGTTGTCCTGCTACACCTTGAAAAAACCCAGGCCATGATTCATGTTTTGCGGTTCTGCTTTGACATAATCCACTCCTAGAGATTTCCGAAAAAACAAGAATCAAGATGCAATCCACAACCTTTGCGGATAATCTGCACAGGCCGATTCACCCTGTGCGGCGAACTCGGTATTTCATTCATGTTAGCATTGAACACGCTAAGGAGTTAGTACAACCTTGCGACAAGATTCTTCCTGCTTTTCAAATATTTCATATCCTTTGACAATCTCGCTCAAGTCCATGCGATGCGAGATAATGACTTCAGGCTTCATCAATCCGTTAGCAATGTGATCAAGGAGCTCGGCAGGTATTTCTGAACATGCGTCTGCCCCATCTCAAAGCACAGCCCCTTGTCAAAGGCATCTCCAAAAGAAAGCCGTGGATGAAGCCCGCATACACGCCGGGAACGCTGACCACACCGCCGCGTCGGGTAGCCGCAATGCACTGGCGCAGTGCCTTCCCGCTGGAGCCCTCGATTTTCAGAGTGGTGAGGACGGTCTCCACGGCGCTTCCCTTGGCCTCAAAGCCCACAGCGTCAATCGTGGCATCCACGCCTCGGTTGTGGGTATTTTCAAGAATAAATTCGGCAGGATCATCAATGTCCGAAAAATTGATAGGTATCACGCCATATGTTTGTTTTGCAAATTCCAGACGGTCAACGTTATCGTCCACCATGAAAATGGTTTCAGCCCCAAGGAATCGCGCACATAGTGCGCTCATCAACCCTACAGGTCCCGCACCAAATATAGCTACCTTGGTCCCATTGGAGATACGGGCATTGAGTGCCGCCTGATAACCGGTAGGCAAGATATCCGACAGGAAAAGCACCTGGTCATCACCCAAAAATCCGGTATCAGAATTGGTCCAGCGTTGGCCTGGGGAACTCGAGCATATTCCGCCTGTCCACCCGAGTACCCGCCGCTACAGATGGCTGTAGCCAAACAGTCCAGCTCCAGGTCTCGCAGACTTCTTGTTGATAATGGCCCTGCGCCCTGAATTGGTTTCTTCGCAAGCGGCAAAAGTGATCTATTGCAGAAAAAACATTCGCCACAAGCAATGACGAACGGCACGACTACCCTATCTCCCTTTTTCAGGTGCTTTACACCTCTTCCTGCTTCCTCGACCACCCCCATGAATTCATGTCCCAGAATATCACCGGTCTTCATTTCAGGAATCTTTCCACGATAGATATGAAGGTCTGATCCGCATATAGCAGTAGCAGTTACCTTGATGATGATGTCCTCCTCATTTTGCAGTTGAGGATCTTTTCACCGTCTCAACGAACGTCCTTGGAACCGTGGTAGGTAAGTGCCTTCATCAGAATCTCCGTCGTTAGATTCGCTGCCACTGAAATTGAGTTTCAACCTCAGGTAGTGGAGCAATTTTGTGCCCATAATCTGAGGCGTAGAACCCTACTGCCGAGCTGGCAGCAAGACTCGCGCGCCAGAAGAAAGGCTGCGGAACTGTAGGCATTTGCCGCACGGACCCCGATTCAGACCTCCTCATGCATTTATCGGGATAGTGCCTAAGCTGCGACAGTCCAACAATTACAGAAAGATGTACAAAGTGCATCCTCAGCTGGAGAATCCCATAGTGACAACTGGAAATCCCTTGGTCTATCGCTTTGAGCTGTTGACATCCATCTCGTGATATCTTGCCGAGGTACTGAGGAATATTTTCGAGCTTTGACAGAATTGAGCAATTTCTCTGAGATCTTAGAATTTCTCTATCACCTCAATGTCGTAGGCAGGTCTTAAGCTTGCACCGGTTTGTTAATAATGGCAACAGTTGAAATAAATTGGGCATCGGTGAAACTTTCTCATCCGAATGGATGAGAATTTTATTCTCGATACCTTATAGGGGCAGTGTGCAAAATCAACCCGACACGGATGCTACGGATGAGGATGTAGGAGCGCTCCCCTTTACGGCATGCGCATCTTGGTTGTGGATGATGACCTCCGATATCGCTGAGACGATGGCAGCACTGTTGAAATGGATATGCGCCGAGGCTTCGCCATGCACCAGTGCAAGAGAAGCCTTGAAAAAAACTTGCGCAGGGTTCCTGGAACGTTGTCCTCTTGGACATTGGGATGCCTGAAATGGACGGAGTGGAGGTGGCCCAAGTAATTGAGACTCAGATGCTAGGCGCGCGCCTTTTTATCGTGGCCATTACGGGACATAGCCAGGCACAGATGCGGTGCCGCATAGCTGAGACAGAGTTCGATCTGATTTTTTACCAAGCCAGCTGATCCAGAACATCTGTGTCGAGCACTTGAGCTTGGTGGAACGCTCCTGCAAAGGTGAGCATGTAATGGATGCTGGACCGATTCGATAATATTTCGCATGCACAGGAGCGAAAGTTACGGTTAACGGAGAGCAATATGAATGTTTACCAAACTCACGCCAAGAAAAATGCCAACTTGGCTGCTGCCCTTGAAGGATGTCTTATCTTCCGCCCGGGATGCACGTCCATCTCGTGACTATGTTGAGGGTCTCCCGAGTCCCGACTGCGAGATCAAAGTGGTCTTGCGAAATGCTCATAGCCTGGGCTCTGAGGAACTCAAAGCTGCTGAGCATGCTTTCAAGACAGCCATGTTGACCATCTTTGGCGGTACCTTTGGGCTCTATGACGGGTATATCGCCAGTTTGGGATGTACAGAAAGCGCCAAGGATTGGCGTGCCAAGACTGCGCTTGCACATGCAAAAGTCCAAGAGGTCATCGCGCATGAATCCGGTGAGGCATTGAGGCTCGGTCAAGCTGGAGGCGCATTTTTCAAATATCAATCACGCACAAGATGTAGTTGACCTCTTACACTGGTATGGCAAGGTTTTCCGCTGCTTCACCAGTGTCTGTACATGCTATCGCTTGCCGCGGTTCAGCGTGATATATGGCAAGCTTCGCTATTGCATAAAGGATCAGGTCCTTAATCATCGCTCTCCATCCGACCGGTTGATGCTCTTACAGAACACTTGAATGACTGGCGAAGATGCCGCAAAGCAAATGCTTTTCTTGAAGGATTTTCAGCTGCCGTACAATCGCTCGGCACCCACACGCTATATCCTGACATCCGTGCATCGGTGGCAGAAAGCATGACGCACATATCGGTGGCAAATCCCACGATAATCAATTTCTCCGCTTCCATGCGGTCGAGGAGATGCTGAAGCGGAGTGGGAATGAAATGCCGAATGCTGGGGTTTCAATATCACGAGATCTGTCTCACTGGGGGCAGAGTCCGCGCTATCTCGCCACGAGGTCCAGGTAACCCCATGCATTCGAC
Organism: Toxotes chatareus; assembly: GCA_016801885.1. Classification (NCBI taxonomy): domain Eukaryota; kingdom Metazoa; phylum Chordata; class Actinopteri; family Toxotidae; genus Toxotes; species Toxotes chatareus. The sequence goes on along the minus strand of JAFBJY010001233.1, from coordinate 1,236 downwards.
AAGAATATCAGAAAACCGCTCTGCCAAGTTCCATAGTTGTCATTGGCATAAATTGCCGGAATATTACGACTTTTAAGCTTGGCTTTAAGCTCGAGATCCTGGATGCCGCTCGTGTACTGCCTCGCGAACCAAACCGCCGGCATTCGGAATTTAAATGGGTTGATTACATCAACCAGCAACAGAACCACCGGACTACGAGGCACGTCGGTAGGCTTTAAAACCTGACTACGCGACATTTTGGTCGTCAGAGCATAGATTTGCGCTGCTGCTCGGCACGCGATGCACCAATGGCAGTCTCCACTGCTTGATCTCTTCAGGCGGTGGCAGGACGGCCGGCAGACCGAGGCTCTGAATGGCGAGTTCACGGCACCAGCCCTTTGTGTGATAGAGATGATGATCTTCATCCTTCTCCACCCGCGCATGCGCTTCCTTGAGCGCTTTACCTGTCTCACCGGTGGCCACTTCCGCCACCATGCCCAGCAGCTCCCCAATTTGCGTGGTCCTTGGTCTCCGCATGCACCACACATTCGCAAGCAACTAGCTGCGCTGCACTGCGATCACCGGCACTGAGCGCCAGTTCCATGGCCTTTACCAGCGACAATCCGATGTGCTTGACCACCTGGCGCGAAGGCGTCACTTCGTCCGCATTAATGCCCAGGAACTCACATGTTGTGCGGACGACGTTTTGGTGGCTTAACGTCTCTTCCAGATACTTTTCCCATTCCTCTTTCAGGTCCTCGTTGATAGCACATTGCAAAGCGGTCCGATAAACCTTTTCTCCGCCAAGCTCCGTTTCCATCATTTGCAATAGCAGATCCTTGAGCTGGCGTTCGTCATAGCGTGTCTTAGGCATCATCTTTCTCCAGTATGAAGGTAGGGAAACTAATAATCCTACCGAACGCCATTGAATTTTGTAGGCCTGCACGTACGCTGCTGTAGTATTTTCCAGAGAATCTGCCCAGGCTTCCTGCCATCATATTTACACTTTTCAAACGCAATATTGCAGTGATTGGCGAATTTTATGTGAAGCAATGAAGATCTTCAATCGAACTCAATTTATTCTTAACTCTTACTATAATTTCTAATATTGGCGCGAGATGCTGATGTAATTTTGCGCACATGACCGGCGAAAAATAGGATTTTGTGAATAAACGATACCGCCTATTGAGGTGTTTATTCTGATAACATCTCCTAATTTGTGTTGAAATGGTTTAACTTGCAATGGTTTCATTAAAA
>JAFBJY010001232.1:0-64971 GCA_016801885.1 Toxotes chatareus | reverse complement strand
GGGAAAAAATTTCTTGAAAAAATCTTTTGTCTTTTGAGGTTTTTTTAAAAAAAAGTTACAGGTAATCAATTTCTGCGAAAAGGCGGCCCCCGCGCCCCCAGCCAGGGTTGACCCCCGCCCATGTTCGGGTTGATGCCTGTTTCTCCCCGGATTTTGGGGGGATGGCAGGGGAAAAAAGCTGGGTCTTTTAATGGAACTAGATGTGAAAAGGGCCAGAGAACCGGAACAATAAAGATAAAGTAGATGTTTTTCCAAGACTGCGGTTCCCCAAAAGCCATTGGGCATAGCTTAGGACCGACGTTTATGTATTACACAGAAGAAAGAGTTATAGTTAAAATTTGTAAGGAAATTGGCTTTGTAAATTTTTACTTTTCCCCCCTCCAAAAAGGGGCTTCCCAGGCAAAACGAGGCCCTGTAAATTCGGAAAAAAAAAACCGTCTTTTTTCTGCCCAAAATTCCCCCATGCAAGTCAAGGCAAAAAAAAAGGCTCCCACGGCCATCAACCCATGTTTAGAATTTGGTTTTAACTATTTTATTTTGGTTGAATTTTTTAAGAGTCCATTCTTAAACAACCTAGGGCACCACTTAAATATTTTTTTGTTCGGATTACAAAAACTTCAATTTTTCAGCGTTACAACCTCTTACAATTATTTTTTAAAGGGCTTCGAGAAACTAAAATTTTTTTTCTACAAAAAATTTCCCCTGGGATTTTTTGCTTTTTTTTTCCCCAACACCCTCCACGGGGATTTTTCAAACGCTTTCTGTTTTGGGGTGTGTTTTGTTGGTTTGTGGTGGTTTTGTGGTGTTTTTGTTTTGTTTTGGGTTTTTTTTATTACAATATTAGGAAATAATCTAGAGACGAATCCCGGTTTCGGGGCCCCAAAAACTCCTCCAGCTTTAATGCGGGGTTCCAACCACATCAAAAAGAACCTGGACATTGTATTTATGAGCAATGAAGGTAATAGAAGAAGGAAGACAGATAATGGACTGAAGAAACCCCATGTCCACAAAGTAACCCTTTTACTTTTACTGTCACTCCTTTTCCTTTTAATATTTTTTTGATTATAAATGAGGTGGATATGATGACACCCCTAAATTGCTGAGGCAGATAATTTTTTTCAAAACTTAACTTTTTTAAAAGAAATATTTGTGGCGAATAAAGAAATGCCCGGTAAACTTTTAAAAACTCATCGGGAAAAGGAAAAGGGAAGGGTCTTATTAGGCAGAAAAAAGTTTAGGGTCATTTTTTTCCCTCTTTTCAGTTTTTTTTCTTTTTTTCCAACTTGTCCTTCAGTTTTTTCTTACAAAAAACGGGTTTTTTTTTATTATCACACCCAGGACAAGAATGCAGCCCAGGCAAAAATGGTTCCCCTGAGGGAAAAGCACTGTTTTTCCCCAAAACCCAAAAAAAAGGGGTTTTCTCCAAACAAGCTGAATTTTTGGGTTTGTTGTGGGGGGTGGGTTGTGGGGTTTTGGGTGTGTGTGGTTGTGTGTTGTTTTTTTCACATTTTTTTTAAATATACTTTTTGAGCCTAATTTAAAAATTGCTCCACCAAGAAAAATTTCCAGTACCCTCTGAGTCCCAAAAATTTTCCAAATAATTTTTAGAGGGGAAAATTTTTGAAATGTTTTAAAATGAAGCAAAACTTTCACGTTTTAAAGGGAAATATTTTTTTGGGATGAAAACCTAGGGGACCAAAAGACAAAGGCGTCTTCCAAAACCCCAAAGGAATTTAAAAAATATGCCAAAGGTGGGGCCCCAAATGTGCCTTCAAAAACCCCCATTTAAAATAGTGTTTTCCTTGTGGGGGTGTACCCCACATTTTTTTTAAATTTACCAGAAGGAGGGGAATTTGTGCCCCCCCCAGCCCCAAAGGGTGGTTTTTCCCCCTCTTTCATTTTTCTCTATGTCCCCTACAACCCCACTTTTTAAGTTTGGAATAAACAGGGGACCCGGAAACCTTGGCAACAGGGCCCAAAAAAACCTTGGGGATGGTCAAAGACACCGATCCTAAAGTGAAAAAAGACAAAGGGTTTGACTGAAAACTGGGCCCAGTATCACCACCTACAATGACACCATGGGGAGGTCCCCAAAAATTACACCTTCAAACTCTAAACCTAACCTGGTCCCTAAACCCCTCCCTGGGAAAAAACAGGCCCTGACTTCCTGGCCGGGATGAAGATTTCCTCCCTATCCTGGCTACTTTCACAAGGGCCCCATAGTTTTGGGGGGTGAACCTTGATAACCCAGAGAGGGGGTTTCAAAAAACAGGGTCCCCCCCCTTTCCACCAAATGAGGGTGGCCAGAGCCCCAAAATCTTACCCCACCCCCCCCCAATGGTGTTTTCCATTGGGTTTCTCAATCCGCAGCGGAGCCGGTTAAAACGACCCCCGGCTGTAGTATTAACACTCACCAGTAAATAAACTGTCCTTTTTCTGCCCCCTCCCCCCCCCTAATAAACCCAACTGGCATAAACATTTCCCCTTTGAAGTGCAATCAATATCCTTTAATCCACGCTTTACTCGCATTTAACCTTGTATTGAATTTACAATTTTCTAATTTGAAAATTATTTGATTTTGATTCCAATTTATTGTGAGCAGTAATACCCTTGATTTAACACTACGGTTTCCTTGAAAAAAGCAACCAAGCGCCCTATCCTGCGGGAAGGGGTTTCTTCCACTTTACTGCAAGAAAACTGATTTGCCCATCTGACCACTTAAAGTGAGAATCATGGAAAAATTTCTTTTCTTTCAACCTTTTCCTATTTAAAAAAACACAAAGTTTTTTGATTGTGGGGTTTAACATAACAGCGTATTTGTTGGGTGAAAAACGTGAAATACGAATTGGTAAAAACGGGAACAAGGGGAAAAAAAACCCCAACCAGACAGGTAAAGTGCAAATTTTGAAGTGAAAAAAAAATTAATTTAGATCTGTCACAACCGGATTAGATCAAAAAACCGGGGAGGGAATTATATTGAATGGTCATCGTCAAAGGAAACTGCTAACTCCTGTGAGGCTGTAATGGAAATGCATGCCGTCACAGCTTATGTGCTAATGGAAAAGCCCATAATATGCTACTTTTCAGGGCACCTCTGTAACAACCTTAAGCTTCTGAACATCTACCACAACATCCCTAATTCAGTTTCCACTGGAAACTTTGATGCCTCTGCCTCCACCTGATTTCCTGTCATCTCTCTACTGTCCATAATAAAGGCATAAAAACCCAAATCACTTAAAGATATACTCACATTCCCATTTCCACATTCAAAGCACTGGTGTTGGATCTAATTCTTCCTGCTGTCCATACTGGCTGCCAGGAGATCCCTTCTTTAAACAATTTCTGTGGAAATGATAGGCCACAAAATCCACAGTCCTATTTCTGTACAAATAGTAATTCCAAAATTCATCAGCATTGTTAAACAAAATCAAGTGGGAATCTTCAAATGTTTGTCTTTTTAGTGCAGAATTTCCTCTGTGTGTTTCCATCTCTCCACCACAGCTTTTGCAAGGAAACATTAGGTGTAGAAACACAAAGAGGGGAATTCTGGACTAAAAATACCTGGAAGATAGAAACTTGATCTACTCAGACTGTTGAAGCCTCATGTTTGCTTCTTTTCAACTGTGGAAGTCAACTTTTCCACAGGACAGGGACTGTGGATTTTATGCTCCATCATTTCCATTAGAATTTCTTTAGAAAGGATCTTGTTGCAGACAGTACAGACTTCCTAGAAATCCTTTCCTTTAACACAAACTACAGTGCATCACCAAAACAAAGAAGTTGAACAACCATGAGAATATCTCACAATCATGATAAGCATTTAAAAAAATCTAACATGTACTGACTTACTGAAAATCTTGGAGCTGATCTGGACTTTCCTGTAGTTTCCTCTTGTCCTTGTAACAGCAGTAGCTCCTCCCTTCCTTGTCAATAATTGTGCAGAAATATCTGAGTGCTTCTTTCTTCCTAAATCATGAGCAAGTCCTGTCCAGTCCAACTGTTTCTGCTCCTGTTTGACTTCTGAACTTGTCTCTGGCTGTGTGTCCACTTACTGCAGCCTGTGACATCATAATGTTGATACATCAAAGGCATCAAAGGACAAACACACACACACACATTAGTACTTATGTCTTTGTGAGGACACTTGCTGACATAATGCATTCCCTAGCCCTTACCCTAACCCTAACCAAAACCCAATTCTAACCCTGAAACCAAGTCTTAACCCTCAAACAGCAACATGAACACAGATGGAAACACTGCAGAGCTGCTTTGGATGGTTTAACAGGTAGAGATCATCAAATAATGGAATGACCTGATACCTTCATCTGTTTCCATAAACACATGGAGGAAATCTCCCAAACACAAACTTAACCACAATGTGATTCACAGGTAACAAACACACTTGCATGTAAACTCTCACACCAGCATAAAAAATAAGTCATTGTTTTAGGATCTGAAGAAGAAGATCCAGGATGAAGGAGATCAGGAGACAGGAGCCCCACAACAGAAGAGAGAGAAATAAAAGAAATACAATTAAAACACAAACTTACAAACAGATAAAGAATCACCTTAAAGTCATTGTAGTAAACAAAGAAAGTTTTGTTTCTGGACCCAGACTGAGAAAATACCAGTAACTGAAAATAATGATGAAATAATGTTGGAGGAAAAAATGCTTCCTCCTTCCATCCAGCCTGGTTATTTTACAGCTTCTACTCCCAGAACATGATGATATAGTGTCAGCTTTAACTTTCACCATCAGCTTCCTACTTGATTCAGGTGACAGGTGTAACTGTTATCTCAGTGTGATGCAGAGAAGAGACCAACATACAGCAGGACTCTGTGGATTTAAGGTCTAACAGCACAAGAGAAGTTGAACGAGATCTAAAAAAGAAACATGAGTCAAAATGATTCTCTGTGCAGCAGCTGATCTGTTGCAGAAACAACAACTAAAACTGTCTGTGGCAATGGAGAGATAGTGAATATCACTCCTCACTTTCAATAAAGAGGTGAAGACAGAAAATAATGTCTACTGCAAAGTCACAGGAAAACCAGAGTGTGAGGAAAGAGCACATTACTGTATTGATGAAAAACAAAGATCTGATGGACAAAACTCTTCTCAAAGTTGGAACGTAGGTGGTGCAAAGCACAGAGAGCAGAGAGATGAAGAACCCTCTGAAACCAGTCCTGGAGTCCTTGAAGGAGGACTTATTATGGACTGACAGGAGACAGAAAGACACTTTCCAGTCATTTCTACCAGCAGTCAGCAGACAAACACTCATGACAGCACCTTTACACCTCACTGTGACAAAAGAGACACAGCCCAGTTCAGCCTCTGCACAGCTCTGAAGGACAAACACTGCTGTGACTGTATATAAGAGGCAACATACTGTGATTCACATTAACAACTGACAATCATATCACTAATAAAACATTCAAATCAACACCTAATTAAAAAGTCAACAGGAGAAAACTGTTTCTTATACAGGCTGTTGGTATAAGATTTGAAGGAGACCATTTATTGCCTCAGTGTCACTGTAAATGTTTTCCTTATTGAACTTCATCTGCAGTGTGTATATTTGAACTTGTCTGTGCTCAGAGATTCAACTGGCAGAACAGTGAGACCTTAAGTGAGATCAGATTCTTTGTGAGCTCATTATCAAGTCTGTCGAGGGCACAGGATGAAGCAGGATGAATGGTTTGTATTTTTAGGTAAGAAGTTTTTGGCCACAATCCCAGTTGTCATTTAAAGCACAGACTCATCACTCTGCCTCCACAAAGGCTCTAATCTAGTCACACACTGCTTCACAGTCAAAGAGAGAGAAACAAATAAATAAAACAATAAGAACAGCAGATAAAATACAAGAGAGGAGCAGATACAGAACACAAGTGTAAACATAAAATACTACGTTACCTAAAAACCTGTCTGAACAGATGGATTTGTATCTGCTTTGTGAAAGAGTCCACAGAGTCCACACACCTCAGACTTACTGGGAGATTATTCCAAAGTTTAGAGGCTGCAAACTGGAAAGCACAATCTTCCTGAGTCTTAAAACATGTCCGAGGTACATTTAGAAAGTCCTGCCCTAAGAGATCAGCTCATGGTGTGGGGCTGCAGAAGGTCCATGGTATACTGTGGAGCCTGGACATGTAACAGTCACTTCTGCACAATGAACTTCAGTGATGGTTTTGGATTTAAATTTTTGAAGTCAGCACATTATACAGGGACAGTGATACACCTGGATGTGTTTCATCCAAAATAAACATACTACCTTCTTCAACTAATACTGTATGTCAGCTTTCAAACTTTCCTTTTGATGAACCTTATAGTCAGAGCTGAGTAAGGCTTTCCTGAATGAGCCACTAGTTATGCTGCTATAGGTCTACACTGCTGGAAGACTTCACATGATGCACTGATTTCTCTCTCTCCTCTCTCCTCTCCATCTGTACACATTCATATCCCATTAATGTATGTTACTAACTTGGCTTTCTCTCTCCCATGGTGTTGTGCTTTTCGTCTCTGCAGTTACTTCCACCTCCAGAGCTGCAGAGTCTGGATCTGTGGCTGCAGGCAAACTACTGTTCCACATGCAAAGCACTGGTGGTTGATCTTCAACATAAATGATAAAAAGACTTGGAGGACGCCTGTTTCAACTATATAAGTCAGACTGCTGAAGCCTCATATTTGCTTCTTTTGAACTTTGGAAGTCCCTTTTACACAGGACATGGACTGTGGATTTTATGCTCCATCATTTAGGAGGATCCAAAGCAACAACCACAAATGATTTCAATTTACATAAAAGCATGTGAATGTTTTTGAACATTTGAAGTTTAAAAAGACAAACTTAAAAAATAGGCACCTTTCCTTTAACACAAACCATAATGATTTGAACCAAAAATGGAAACCTAAGTTGACAATATGAAAATCTCACATACAATCAGCATAAATAAACTGAACATGTACTGAAACCTTTGGGCTGAAGTTCTTGTGTGATTAGACATCATGCCAATTTAACAAACACACCCCTGTCACATTCTGCTCTGCCCCTCTCCTGCCCTGCTGCTCAGCCACACCCCCTCATCAGCCCAACTACTTCCACCTGCTGCAGTCACCTGCTCACCAATCAACCCAGTATATATACAGCCTTATCCCCTCACTCTTTGCCAGATTGTCTTCGCCTCATGCCTGACTCTCCAGCACTTATTCCCGGACTGCTTACCTGTTATCGAATCTGCCTTGCTCCTGACCTTGCTTCACGTCTTTGCCCGGTAACCCACCAGCCTTCTGTCTTTGACTACGAGTACTGCCTGCCTGTTCTCCATTCTTCACCTGCCTGTGGCTGCTCGGCACTCAGCTTCCCCTCTCCGGCTCACCCCCTCTGTCCTCAGCTCCTCCGACTCTGCCTAAGGTCCGGATCCACGCCAAGCCCTTATTCAACCACCTTCCAGCAAGACTTCACCAGCAGTGAGTTAGAGACATTTCGCTTCCCCGAACTCATTGAGCCTGTTAAGAACTGTTGGACTGATTACCTGCTCACAAGTCTCCCATACTCCCTGTCTGCCCCGTTGGTCCTGTGGTTAAGTGCTTGCCTAGCACACGGGAGACCCGAGTTTGAATCCTGTTGTACTTACCTGCACTGCATCCTCTGGTTAATAGAGTACTTGCTGAATAAAGACTGTTTATGCTGATTTGTGCTGCAATTTGGTTCATTCAAGACCCGTTACAACCCCACTGAACTGAAACACTGACATCAACTAAAAAAGGTTTTGACTTACTGAAAACCTTGGAGGTGATCTGGACTTTCCTGTAGTTTCCTCTTGTCCTTGTAACAGCAGTAGCTCCTCCCTTCCTTGTCAATAATTGTGCAGAAATATCTGAGTGCTTCTTTCTTCCTAAATCATGAGCAAGTCCTGTCCAGTCCAACTGTTTCTGCTCCTGTTTGACTTCTGAACTTGTCTCTGGCTGTGTGTCCACTTACTGCAGCCTGTGACATCAGACTGTAGAATGTTGATACATCAAAGGCATCAAAGGACAAACACACACACACACACACACGCACGTCTTATTATAGTTGTGAAGACACATGTTGCCATAATGCATTCCCTTGCCTCTTAATGAACCACCATAACTGAAAGCCTAACACTAACCAAAACATAACCCATACTAATGATATTCAATCTTCTCAAAAATACCAAATGAATTACAACAATAAGCACTGAGGACCATTCAGCTGGGTTGGTGAATTCAGCACCAAGGACAGCAGCAGCTGAACTGTACACAACTACATGTACTAACACACAGCAAATTCAAAGTACTAAAATCTGGAGTCAGGTCAAAAAAAAAGTGTGAAAGAGTTACATTTCTGGAGTTTATTTTATAACTCTGACTACAGTTTGTGTTAAGGTGTACACCCAGGCCGAGTTGAATTTTGGACTTTATTCCCTGGTGTTCAGGATCTGGTTTTAACTCTGTCCCTGGAGTTCACGACGCATTTTATCGCGGCATGAGCAGCACAAGGAACGTCGTCACAAGGCTGGTAAGAACATGATTTTTATCAAAAGTACTTTAAATGTGTGATATTTTGTCATTGTTCTCACTTTATCTACTTACATAGTACCGCTAATGACTGCGAACTTGATGTTGAACGTAACCCCATTGCTTTTACTCCATTATTTAGAGCAAGTAGCTCCCGCAGCATTAGTTAGCTAACTGTCCTTAGCTGCCATTGTGGAGCTGTTAGCTTTCACTCAAACGTTAATGTCGGCCATACTGTCTGTGGCGTGTGATGTGTCTGTATGACGGTAATGACAAACTCTTTGATAAGCTTCACAAATTAATGACGACGCGCATCTTGAAGGTAATTAATACTGTTTTGAAATAACCATCCAACAATGCAACCGCATGTCGGTGTTTTAAGAGAATAATTTCCGGCGCAGATGCAGCTGAAAAGTCAGTTTTGGCTAGCATGCTAACAGTTGAGCTTATAAACTGTAGCCTTGCTGTTTTGAACAGCGGTGAGAAACGTGTATTTTAACAGTGTGTAGTTGGGATAAACTTTAACTTCAACATGTTATTCTCAGACATATGACATTTTCTTCCTTTATGTCAAACCAACATGTTGATCAAAGTACAACATGGAGGGAAGAAGAAGGACATTAAACTGGAAGAGGCTTGCTTCTCAGATTTTCCCAGTGCAGGTCAGTCAGATGTTTAGTATTAAATGAATAAAGATGTAAACATGTTGTAACGTGGAGTTGTTATGGTATAGTCCAGCAGAAGTTTCTTATCCCAGAGACTACAACACTGAAAGTCACAGATCAACAGGGAGCAGAGGTGGATGAAGATGTTTCAAAGATCTGTGTTTTTTCATCTACAGTGATGATGGTAGGAGGACATTCATAAAATTCACTTATATTTTGAGAGATTTGTATCTTGACACAGACAAAAATATGTGATAGTGAGAAGTGGATGATAAGAATTCCAAAGTACAGTATTTCATCAGTTCATATTAAGCTGTATGTGTTGTCTGCATTTCAGACCTCCCATCTACTGAAGCATCTATGAACCTGGCTGATCGTTCAGACCTGACAGAATATGTGACCCTCACTACTTGTGGTAAGCAGAGTTATAGGTAATGCTAATGTTTTGTCTTGAGACAGGTAATATCCAGCCAGGTCTGTGATATAGTTTTAATGTGCTGGACTTTAGATTTTATTTGCCTTATACTTGTGTGTGTGTGATCTTCAGATCTAAGTGTCCTGCAGCAAGGGTGTGAAGGCTCCTCCTCTCCAAGTCTGACAGATACACTGTCAGTCTCAAGCACTTTAAGCAGAGACACAAGTGATTCTGGATGCCAGCCTTTGATGGACAGTGTGCTTTCAGAAAATGTAATTGTTTTCCAACTTGTATACAACTAGATTTTAATCATTATTTATTAGACATAATTCCTAAAAAATAAAAAAAAGTAATATGTACAGGTATTAGATGAATGTATTTGTTTACAACATAGATCTAAGTGTAGTTGTAAATATGTTTTTTTTTTTTTAGAATGTGGAGCAAATTCAAAACCAGCAGAGATGACTGTGATTAAAGAGTATGAAGAGACTGGAAGTTTGAAATATTCCACCACACGGTTACTGGTTAATATTATTGTCGCTCACATGCATGGAAAAGAAGAGGGTAAGAGGCTTCAACTTAATCCTGTGTCCTTTTATAAAAAAAAATACGTATTAAAAAAAATATTTAAAAAATGGTAAGAGACTTTTTTTTTCTGCTTGCAGCAGAGCTGTTAGCTGTTGTTTGCATATAAGCAACATACAGTATCTGTTCTTGAGACAGCTTTTTGTCTTTCAGGAACTTCTATGATATTCAAAGGAACAAAGGCCCTAACCCTTTCTTGAGTGGTGCATGAAGTCTGTGCAAAGGAAATCCAAAAGCACCTCTTCATCCCAGAGTAGAGTGGAGCTAAAAGGAGGTCCCACATCATCCAGAACATATGATGATCAACCAATCAGAGATGAATGCATGGAAGCCATATCTCTCCTTCACCACACAGCTGATCCTGACTTAGTGTTCCAGAGAATGAGAGAAACCTTCTACTACCATCAGCAGATTACGTTGTGTTTTGTGTCGTACAAAGTTGTGCTGCAATGTTTGTATGTAATATGTGATTGTGCCTTCCATGTATTATGAACCAGTGTTTGACACTGCACCGATTTCCTGATATAAACATCGAAACAGGGGAAACATGGAGTCAGGTTTTGTGCAATGTGTTAATCTATCTGTGCCTCACTCATCCTCACCCATCTATGCTTCACCCATCTGTGTAATTCTTCAAGGAGGGTGATTCCATTAGTATTTACATATCCAGCACCTGCTGCTGTCTTATGTGCCACTCTGTCTGTAACTGCTGTATTACAAAGGAGATGTTCACATCCATGTGTTTGTCTGAGTATACAACCTTAGAAAAGGGATTAGTGTGGAAATTGTGGTACATGTGAGACAAGAAGAGACTCCATTAGAGATCAGGCCTGAAAAATACCAGGAAAAAAGATCTGACATAGAATTTAAAACAAGTAAAAACACACCAACCAAACAAAGGCAATAGAAAGGGACATGCCCAGTTACACCCAGACCTGTCCCAGAACCTGGTCAACAGTCTGCCACTGGTCATGTGTAAAGGCCACGTGATTTTTCATACATGATGGGAAGGGCTAAATTTTAGATACAAGTAGAATCATCCCAAAAATAACTAATGAAAGGGAAAAAGGGCAAGGTCAGACATGCCCCTTGGTCTGAAAACACACCTACAATATACAATATAATAAGTGATGCACAGATGGTAAAAGTCAGTTTTTCTGCAGAAGAAACTCACGCTTTTGAATTCTGTTTTTGGGGACTAAAGCTTTCTGGATTCAAGTTCTCTGATCTCCTGTATTTGATTGACTTTGCAAATTTTTTCTCAGCAGAAGACTTGAACACTTAGAAGTTTTGGAAGAAAAATACTAAAAAGAGTAAAAGAGAAAGGTGAGAGGACTCAGCTTCAACTGGCCCTTGGTGGGGTCCACAGCCTGGCCAGAAAAATCTGCATCAATCCCCTCTTCAGGTCAGCTCTAGTGGCGCTGTATCATGCCCTATCACCTGACCTGAAGGCGGAGTCAGGGACTCTGAGGAATGACCGGATGTGGCTGTTCATCCAGGCTTTCTGATTGGAGAAGTCCTGGATGAGTCTTTGTTGTCACATGTTCCACAGAGAACCTGATGTAGTTCAGTACAGCTTCTGTGTGTTCAGCCAGGTCCTCGTGTTTGAGGAGCTCCCACTCTGTCTGTGAGAAGCAGTCTGAGAGCTGAGCGAGTGCTTCCTCAGGTCAGCTCCAACACTGCTTCTCACAGACAGCGTGGGAGCTGCATGAACTCATCTTCAGGGGATTCCTCACCTGTTCAAGACACCAAAGAAGAAAATGGGACCTTTCTGTACCTGGAAATGAAAATAAATAACTGAAGGTAACTTAACCTTCCTCTCTCCTCTTTAAAGACTGATTAACACCAAAATGTCAATCAAAGATCAAGAGAAGCTCAGTGGAATGAGGTTCATCAGGGTTTCTGACCAGTTGCAGCATCAGGAAATGTGACCTTACTGTACCTGGAAACCAAAACAGTACATGACACTGCAGCCAGCTGACGTCTATCTATCTATAAATCTAAATATAATAATATGGACAGACGCAGCAGAGCACTGGTTCAGCTATCCCATGTTCTAACATGTCGTCTCTCTGCTCTTCCATCTGTTGACTCTTTCCTACCAGCAGCCAGTAGGAACGTGGTTAATATACTGAGCATCCCCACATCCATGTGATGCTGAATCAGGCTGGTGTGTGATGGTGTATCTGAGAAGACAGACAGAGAATTAAACAGCTTCACTGGATCTTTCCTCTGAGTGTGTGATAGATAATCTGACCGACCGTCTCACGAGGTTCAGATGCTCAGAATAGTTGAGTCTCCCTGTTTAGGTGAAGATAAGACTCCAACGAGCTGAACAGGTTCAACTGTCTGTGGAAACTTCAGAGAAAAAGTGAGCACAGTGATGGATGAAAAAACAGAACTGATGCTAAAGCTGCTGAAATACTGAAATATCACTACAGTCATTAGACCAACTGTTACCACTTACAGTTACCACTTGCATTGTTTATTCATCTGACAGTTAAATGAATGTGTGTTCCACTGGTTTCAGGCTTCAGAGCTCAGGAGATGTGAAAGTTTGGGTTGTAAATCACTCACATTAATTCAGACTGTGAGACTCAGAAACTGACATAATCAGAGCACTTTAAATCTGTGCACTCCTGACCTCTAGTGGCTGGAGTCAGTGTGACATGCTCACATAACACCTTCTAATGCACGTTTGAATTTATTCATCAGTTAATAAATGTACATTAGAATTTTAAACATTAATTTAAAGGAAAATGGGAAATTTATCAAACAAAAGAATTCTTTAGATAAACTAAAAAAAATTAGGTCAGAAAAGAATAAAAACCATCCAAAAAAAAAAAGCATTGTATTTTTGATTAGTATTTTCTGTTGTGAATGTTCTGTCATTATACTGACATATGAACTGCCTTTTACCTCTGTCATGGAAGTCAGTTTGGTCTCAATCGACAGAATTATTACATTTAGAAATGTTTTCAATGGTTGAAATACTTTTCTAAATACTTTGGGACTTATACAGGTTTTGTGCATCTTAGTACATAAGTCCCAAAGTATTTAGCAAAGTATTTCAACCAGCTAAATGCTAATTCATTTTTCCTTTTTTTTTTTGACTTTAGAAGAAAATCAAAGTTTGAAGGAAGGACTTGGAAAAAGAGTCAGGGTAAATACTTACCATGACTTTTTTTATTTAGCGTTATTAAATACAATTGTTAAATACAAGTGTTAAAATGTATCTTACACACTAAACAGACTAGAAACTTATCTAAACAGTAAAAAGAGTAAAAAGTCATAACTTACTACTACATCTATGTTCTAACATGCAATAAACATATATACTTTTTTTTTTTTTTTAGGAAAGTGTAGAAGAAAATGAAACTTTGAAAGAAGGAGTTGGAAAAAAAAAACATTACTTTTAAATACTAAAAGAGAGAAACTCCAGTGCATCAAAAGCAGAGGGACAGTGAGCACCAGGCTGGGGGACGAGCCAGAGGGACAAGTGCATGACGTTATCCTGCTGAACGTGGGCCACAGGCTGTGGGAGGACTCTGGGCTGGATCATTTTACAGAGACAGAGAGTGGAGGAGAAGGAAGGTCAGACTGCATCAGCTACACCCTTTAGACTGCTGCAGCAAAGTGGGACAAATGTGTGTGGTGACCACTGAGCCAGGATAAAATGCTTCTGACCAACACAAAGACAGGAGGCAGGTGAAAACCAACACTTGTCTATACATTTAGAGCACTGACGTCCTGCGGGACACTGTCTGGTATGGTCTGTGGAGCAGAGGTGGAGGGCTGGGTGCTGGGGCTCTGGTCCAACAGGACAGCAGGAGTCTCATGGCGTCTTCTTGCTGAGGGCTCTGGAGCTGGTCTCCTGCTCCCTTGGTCTCCTCCTGCATACAGCAGCCTGTTACAGAGATGGACACAGCGAGAAAGGTCAAGGTCCAGGTCAAACTAGTTGACTTAAAGTCCTCTCAGACTGCTGCTGTAACATCAGTGGATTCAACACGAAGCTCTGAGGAAAAAGAGCAGAGATGCTGTTACACGCAGCAAACGCCACATATTTAACGAGTGTGGATGCTGCTCAGGACGACAAACACTGACTCGCTCGATCACCAGATGAGACCGAGTGAGGTTTACCACCTCGGCCAAACAATGAGCTGCTACAGCCCACTCCACAAAGCCCCCATTCACAGCAACAGCCAAGGAAATCACACACGTAACACTCCAGCACACACCTCCACTCCACACTTCCACCATCCACAGCTTTCATCAACATACAACCACTCCCACTGGTCTCTGAACAGCAGCCACTCATCAAACTTACTGTTCACTTAGCATAAAGCACCGACCGAGGCCCAACCAAACGCACACTCAGCACAACCGTTCAGCATCATCCGGGCAGCGCGTGAAGACCTGCAGGAGGACAAACAATCAGTGGGACGGCTGTCTGCAGGACAACCAGAGAAACTGAAGACAGGTGTTTCTGCTGCTCCCAGCAGAGGGACAGAGGCCCACATCAGGACTTTACAGGCAGAACCACATCTCAGCAACTTGGGGATATGATGTGACTGGCAGCCATGGCAACACTGGACAGGACCAAGTTAAACTGACAGGATGTCAATCCTGGAGGTGGGAGGCATCGCCAGTCTGTAACGTTTTACTATCTAATATCTCCACTGACTCCCTTCAAACTAAATGCAAATAAACTCTTTCATGTATAGTAATAAAGGAAAAATCTGTTTTTTCCATGAATCCCTCACAGTTCACCTTCAGTAGTGACCATTTGTTCAGAATTCAAATCAAACTAGAAACAAATTTAAAATCAAAAGGAAAATAATGTACACCAGCAAAACAAGTCCATTGTCTACCCAACGTCTTTGTCTTTTCTTGAGGGTCATAACTGTGTGATTGTATCAGTGTAGAACTTGATGGGTTGATGATTAACCCTGTGAGACCTGAACTATGAAAGAATGGTCAGAAAATTCTAATTTTTCAAATATGAACTCTTTATTTGT
Source organism: Toxotes chatareus (assembly GCA_016801885.1). NCBI lineage: Eukaryota > Metazoa > Chordata > Actinopteri > Toxotidae > Toxotes > Toxotes chatareus. The sequence goes on along the minus strand of JAFBJY010001232.1, from coordinate 49,755 downwards.
CCCTTTGACAAAATGTAAAAAAAAAAAATTAAAAAAAAAAAATTCTAAGTATATTTTTTGTTTGTATCACACATGTCAAAACATTTAGAAAAGTGAGGAGTGTCTACCAGGAGTCAGTATACGAGCATAAGAGTTCATCTAAAAGGGTTAAATGCAAAGTTTATGCTTGATGGTGATGCAATGAGTCCCAGAAATGTGGGTATCATATATGATACGTACGGGCTCACAGGGTTAATAATTATTTTGTATTTTTCAACTAATCATAAAACTATTTACAGTTTTATGCCACATGTGCTCGTGAGTGTTGGTTTCCCTTCAATCTTACATGAACATTTTATAATATGTAACCAGTGGAATCACTGAGGTTAATGACAATTACACTCATTTAAAAACATTAGGTATTAAAGCACTAAATCAAACTAAAGATAATCTTCAAAATCTGATTATTTCAAATCAGCACAAGCTCATAACAAATCTAACAGGATCCATATTTTTGCCCAGACAGTAAAAGAAAGGAGTCTCACCCTGTTGGTGCCGGTGCTCATCTGGCTCCTGGTGGACTCTCTCCTCCAGTAGCTGTGGTCACAGAGGTGAGAAGGCAGATCACACATCTGGAAGCATTAACACAGAGTTTAGGATGGGGCTCTGCTTAACTCCTATTTTTGACTCAACACTCAATAAATGTGTTACTCCCTTCAACCTGCTGAGCTCACTGATGTTTCCCTTCATTAGAAAAACATTTTTCTACTCTGTGTGGAAATGTCCCTTTTTTTTCTCTTTCCTTTCCTAATTTATCTGCTTATTTATCTGCACATTAAAACTTGACAGTACAGAAACAACAAGAACATGAAAAGTCATCACTTATACACTGGCCAATAAAATAATGAATGTAGGTTCATCTGCAGAAAAATGTCCGGCTCAAAGTGGAAACTACTGTATCTTTAAAAGCAGCAAGTTACTGAAGGTGGAGGATGAATGCAAACCTGTGTAATATGCAAGATTTGATTTTTCTCTAAGAAGCTTAAACAAGCTAACACTGAATGTGTTTGCTTTAAAAGCAGGTTGACAGCTGGGCAGGGTTACTTCTGTCTGAAGGTTACATTTAATTCAATAAAAGAAATGAATATTATGCTTTGATTGGGGTTGAATGATTTTTTTGCTTTGCATCTAACGCTATTGATTTGCACTAAAACATGAAGGAAAGAAAAAAGTGGTGTGGAGCTTTGTATAAAGAAAACAATGGATTTGACTTTGTTCAATAAAATGATGCTGAGCTTCTGTAACACAACAGATTGTGGAGGATACTTTTGTTCCATTACTCTGTGTGAATTTACAGCAACCATAGCAGCTCATGCAGAGGCACATTAAAGGCTTTACCATGCACAGTGACTGTAACCCTGACTAAAAAACTAAATACCTGAGGCTGTGATGTTCCTGGTAACTTTATCCTGCAAAGAAGATCAAGGGAGATCATGGCTGGATAAAGTCACTCTGGGCAGTGGGGGCAAAAATGATGTGTGGCCCCACCTGAGTCCTCTTTACCTCACTCTATATGTCCTACACCAACTAGTGATCTTATGATGGAAAACTACAAAGCCCCAGGTTTGATGTGTGTTAGTTTAAGATCATTACAAAAAAGAGAGAGATGATAGAGAGGCTCTCTCTCATCATTTCATTTGATATTTATAAAACTGAGACACACATTTCAAAACAAGGGGGTTTCAGGGTCTGAGGACCTATAGGGCAGCCTGCTTGGCCTGGTTGGCAGTTCAGCCTTGAACGTTTCCAGTTTTGTCTCTTTTTCTTGTACTATATGGACACAAGGCTCATTTTTAACACAGCATAGTCCCAATTTTTTATTTGTCACCTTTCTGTTCAGGGCTAGTTCAGGTTTCCCTCCTCCTTCCTTTTGTATCCTGTATGTCCCCTGCCTTGTGTGTATTGTTTGTCCTCGTTTGTCTGTTTGGTCGGTGGTGGTGTGTGTGTGTGTGTCTCTCTTGCCAGGATTGAGCGTGGGGACGTCACGTTCTCAACCAGTAATTGACACAGCTGTTCTGAGTCCATCATCAGCCTTCTATCTTCCACTCATGATTTAAGCTGGCTCCTCAGTCCTGTCGTCGCCAGTTCGTCTGACCACGTCTCCGGTAGACACGTTGGCTCTGAAACACTTACTAAGTTACTTACCTGTGTTTTGGATTCCCGTCGTAATTCTTGTACTCATTTTGTCCTCCCTCTGTTCCTGTAGTATCACCTGTCCATTTTCCACTGCCAGAATAATCATTCCCGGACACCTGCTCCCCCCGGCTCCATTAACCATTCCACCCATTACCTTCTACCTGCAACGGACTTTGCCTTGCCTCAGCCGAGAGCAGCCTCACTTCCCCACCACGCCATTTTCTCAATAACAGTGAACTCTGCACTTCATTGTCTCAGAGTCCTGCATTTGGGTCCTTCCTGGTTAACACGGTTGCTTCCCACTTCGCCACAACACTTTCATCCCATTAAATGTGAATGAGTAGCATCATTTTTGAAGCTGTTGCACAGGTGTCTACCTGTATGTGTATTTTTCCTGTTGTTGCTGTCTCTCATTTGACTTGTTTACTAATAGTTTATACAATAGTTTGATCAAGTGTAGTCAACATTTCACTTTTTTTATTTTTATTTTTTTTACACAAGCTGATCTCCTAAATCTATTCAATATCCCATATATACATTGTATGTTTATTTTTGTTATGAACAACCAGTCCATCTGTAACTTCCTGTATTGTTCACTTTATTGCTCTGCTTGCTAAAAAAAAAAAAAAAAAAAAAAAGAAGGATTTTAAATCTCAGTGGGTTTAAATGATTGAAAATAGTTCTATTAGTTTCAGAGACTTGCAGTTAATACCCACTCTGTTTTCCTGTTTCAGTTGTTCTCTCTCATCTTTTCTTGGAAACCTTCATTTTTGCATCCTCAGAGTTAAAAGCCAACACCTGGAAGTCACTCTTTAGTGCCTCACTGATCTGAAACAAGGACAATAAAAACATACAGTGGGTACGGAAAGTGTTCCCATTTGCTAAAATCATTAGCATGGTCATCAAAGTTCATTTTTTCCCTCATTAATGTGCACACAGGCCCCCATGTTGACAGAAAAACACAAAATTGTGGAAATTTTTGCAGATTTATTAAAAAGAAAAACTGAAATATCACACGGCCATAAGTATTCAGACCCTTTGCTCAGTATTTAGCAGAATCACGCTTTTGAGCTAATGGCAACAAAGAGTGAAAAATCTAAGGGGGTCTGAATACTTTCCATACCCACTGTAAGCTGATTATTTCAGATTTATTCATACAAAAGTCAGTTATCACCATGGGTCTAAAAAAGCTACAGTGACAGATGCAAATAATGACTGGACCATACAGAAAAACATGTGTTTCTATCACATTAACCTGTAGCTCTTTCTTTTCAACACTGATGCATCATATCAGTACAGGTGAGTGATGTCTGTCAGTTTAGACAGTTTACATGTTTACATGACATTTGTTCATCACACAGGTCCAACATGATGCCTGTCAGTCAGAGCAAGGTAAAGAGACTGAAACATATTTATTTAGAACGTTCATCAGGACTAAAGAAGAAGAAGTATGGTGAATAATAATATATGTCTTGTGTACTTTTGTACAGCAGACACATAATGATGCCTCAACTTACTGCATAACTATGAACCTTCAAGATCTGCAAGAAAGAAAAAAATAATGTGGAAATTAGCTGCAATTCTCCATCACACCACATGATGGAGCTGATTAATCTGATTTATCACTTTGGGTTCAGCCTCTGTGAATGAATAAAAAAGACAAAGTCCAGGTGGAGGGTGGAGGAGGTGGAGGAGTCTCAGTGTGTCTGCAGAGACTGTGTAGAAGGACAGAGTAGCAGCAGAGCAGTCCAGATACACTGATGATTCTCTTTCAGATCCAGAGGAACACACAGGGATGATGGTGGACTTGACAGTGGAGCTGTTCTCAGAGCAGTTCAGACTGCAGCACTGAGAGTCTTCTCCACTTCTTCTGGTTCCTCTGTCAGTCACTGCTGGATGAAGCTCTCTCTCCACTCTACCTCCCAGTAACATGGACCAATCAGAGCCTCTCTACACACAAGCTGCTGCTGCTTCAACCTCTCTGGATCATCAGGACACAGCTCGTCCTCTCTCTCAACACACACACCGTCCCTCTTCACTCTGTCCTTTACAAAGATCACTACCTCCAGCTGTTGAGAGAAGACAGACAACAGAGGTGATAAATCAGTGTTTACAGAGACTCACTTCATCAGCTGTCAGTCACTGATGCAGCACATCCAGTATAAAGAGCAGCAGGGACTTCAGTCCTGTTCAGAGCAGAAGTGGAGCAGCTGTGTAGTGTAGCAGCTTCCTCTCAGCTCTCATGTTAACGTATTGGAGTGAAGACACTGAGCTGGAAGCTCACACACCTGCAGAGACTTTTAGCATCAAGTCTGTTTACTCTGAATGTTTCACTCAAGTCCACAGTGGAAATAAACTGCTGAGTCATGAAGCTTCATTACTGCACAAACAGTTTAGTGATGGATTCACTGCTGTTACATGTCAACTCATGTTCCATTTAAAGAAAGAGTCTCTGTGTGTTGATGAACATCTGATCTGCTTCTGAAATATCAGCTGACAAATAAACATGGAGGCTGTCACTGAAAGTATCTGACAGATGGACAGATATACAGATGTGATCACTGGACTTCAGCAGAGGTTCTGCTCTGTATCAGACCACATGCTGACAAAATGTCATGATGCTTCTCTGAAATCAGAGCCAGTGATTTGCAGGCTGCAGTCAGACTGATCTCAGAGCTGTGACAAAGATCAAACTCATCAATTCTTTAGTGTTGAAATGAGACAACAAACAGTTTCAGATTAGATGTGATGGTAGGACAGTTGGACCAATGAGGACAACTGTCTCTACACATCCTGTGAGGCTGTCAGCTGTGATCCAGCTTTATTTCCTGTTGACATGAACACAACAACAACAACAACAACAGATCACAATTAGCTTGTGGCTGTCCTCTGCGTCTCTGTCTTTCTGTCCCATCCTGAGGCCTGTCCCCGTTCTCCTCTCACAGCTTCAATGAGGAAAGCAGCCACTGAGAAGGTTGGAGGTTTACAGGAGACACTGGATCTTTGCTTTGATACGAACTGTGTTTAGGACAATACTGATGAAAGCAGCATGGACTGACTCCAACCCTCTACTGACCTCAGAGTCTGCAGTCTATAGTGTGGACTCTTCACAAGATCAGACAGATCCTTCAGTCCTGAATCCTGCAGGTTGTTTCCACTCAGGTCCAGGTGTCTCAGATGGGAGGGGTTGGACTTCAGAGCTGAGGCCAGAGAAGCACAGCTGATCTCTGACAACCTGCAGAGACTCAACCTGAATAAAGAATAAAAGATGTGAGTTTAGGAGACAAAGTTCCTGCTTGAAAGTGTTGAGTGTTTCATCATCTGTTCAGAGCTGAAGAAGGTTGAGAATGTACAAGTTTGGAAAATGGAAACTCCAAACACCTGAACCAACAGGATGCAGCTTAAAAACAGTCAGATACTAAAAGTCAAACACAGCTCTCATTAACTTCAGTCACTATAAACATCACAGATCATAAAGCAAAGAGTGAAGAAACATTTCTTTCTGTCTTAATGTGGAATATTTGCTTTGTATGTGAAGAAATATAAAAGTCAACTGAAGGTGAAGATGAAATTGTTCCAAAGTAAAGAGTCAATTAGCAAGTGTTGGATTTTGAATCTTCATTCAATGAGTTTGAAATATGAAGCTGAACAAGATGCTCAGTGTGGATCAGCATCAAATCTCTGAGCTCAAATCTCCTTCAAAAAGTCCCACATTCACACTCAGGTTTAACAGTTTGGAAGAAAGTTTTCAAAGTGTTCACTAAGGTTTCAAATCAAATCTTTCATATTTTGTGAAATAATAGTTTGAGCCTTTGATGTTTTGAGTGTGACTGAAGTTTGAGAAGCTGCAGACATTCAGCACATGTGCAGCGTGTTGAATGAGACATTTCATCACATTCCAGTCATGTGTCTTTGGTCCAAAGCAAGTTCAGCTTCATCCAACACTCTCTGCTCACACATTTGAATCTGCTGTTCCAGCATTGCATTCTGGGATACCTGGCCCCACCTTCCTGGTGGCTGTCAGCGTCCCACAGTTTGTGTCCCTGTGACAAAGACACAGTGGGACGTTGACACCCAGTGGGCTCAGTGATTGGTCGGCTGTGTGTATCTGAGAAAGGAGCCAGGGTTTGAACTTCTCTCTGCTCTGTTTTCATTGGTTCCACAAATATTTGTGTCCCTGTTAAGCTCAGCAGCTGAGTGTAGCTCTATGAATGTCTTCAGGAGACACTGTGTGAAAATGTCCTCCGTATTTAAACCATGGTCACGTGTCCTCTCTGTGACAGCAGGCTTTTCACTGTGCCTGTGAGTGAGGCCACTGGGAGCAGCTATGAACACTTGTGCCTTCAGACCTGCTCACACGTGTTGTACAGATCAGTTCTTGTCAAACATCCTGATCTCAATGAGACTTTGTGAATAACACAAGCTCAACTCAGTCAAACTGCTGACACTGTCAATGTGGACTGTAAGAGTCAGAATCCAAATCATTTTCAAAGCTTTAAAAATCACTTTGAAAATCAGAGTCAGCACTTTCACAACTTCCTTTCAACCATTTCACACTTTGAATGTTAGAAATTCTGAAGGAGATTTGACCTAATAAATACTGAATAAAGCACAACTTTCACATCATATTCATCTCAGCACACAAGTAAACAATGGAGTCTGACCTCAGAGTCTCCAGTCCACAGTCTGGACTCTGCAGAAAACCACACAGATGCTTCACTCCTGAATCCTGCAGGTTCCAGTTTTCACTCAGGTCCAGGTGTCTCAGATGGGAGGGGTTGGACTTCAGAGCTGAGGCCAGAGAAGCACAGCTGATCTCTGACAAACTGCAGCGCATCAACCTGAATAAAGAATAAAAGATGTGAGTTTAGGAGACAAAGTTCCTGCTTGAAAGCGTTGAGTGTTTCATCATCTGTTCAGAGCTGAAGAAGGTTGAGAATGTACAAGTTTGGAAAATGGAAACTCCAAACACCTGAACCAACAGGATGCAGCTTAAAAACAGTCAGATACTAAAAGTCAAACACAGCTCTCATTAACTTCAGTCACTATAAACATCACAGATCATAAAGCAAAGAGTGAAGAAACATTTCTTTCTGTCTTAATGTGGAATATTTGCTTTGTATGTGAAGAAATATAAAAGTCAACTGAAGGTGAAGATGAAATTGTTCCAAAGTAAAGAGTCAATTAGCAAGTGTTGGATTTTGAATCTTCATTCAATGAGTTTGAAATATGAAGCTGAACAAGATGCTCAGTGTGGATCAGCATCAAATCTCTGAGCTCAAATCTCCTTCAAAAGTCCCACATTCACACTCAGGTTTAACAGTTTGGAAGAAAGTTTTCAAAGTGTTCACTAAGGTTTCAAATGAAATCTTTCATAATGTGTGAAATAATAGTTTGAGCCTTTGATGTTTTGAGTGTGACTGAAGTTTGTGTTGAGAGTTTGAGAAGCTGCAGACATTCAGCACATGTGCAGTGTGTTGAATGAGACATTTCATCACATTCCAGTCATGTGTCTTTGGTCCAAAGCAAGTTCAGCTTCATCCAACACTCTCTGCTCACACATTTGAATCTGCTGTTCCAGCATTGCATTCTGGGATACCTGGCCCCACCTTCCTGGTGGCTGTCAGCTTAGGGGGGGTCTGTGTCCCACAGTTTGTGTCCTTGTGACAAAGACACAGTGGGACGTTGCCACCCAGTGGGCTCAGTGATTGGTCGGCTGTGTGGAGCTGAGAAAGGAGCCAGGGTTTGAACTTCTCTCTCTGCTCTGTTTTCATTGCTTCCACAAATATTTGTGTCCCTGTTCAGCTCAGCAGCTGAGTGTAGCTCTATGAATGTCTTCAGGAGACACTGTGTGAAAATGTCCTCTCCGTATTTAAACCATGGTGACGTGTCCTCTCTGTGACAGCAGGCTTTTCACTGTGCCTGTGAGTGAGGCCATTGGGAGCAGCTATGAACACTTGTGCCTTCAGACCTGCTCACACGTGTTGTACAGATCAGTTCTTGTCAAACATCCTGATCTCAATGAGACTTTGTGAATAACACAAGCTCAACTCAGTCAAACTGCTGACACTGTCAATGTGGACTGTAAGAGTCAGAATTCAAATCATTTTCAAAGCTTTAAAAATCACTTTGAAAATCAGAGTCAGCACTTTCACAACTTCCTTTCAACCATTTCACACTTTGAATGTTAGAAATTCTGAAGGAGATTTGACCTAATAAATACTGAATAAAGCACAACTTTCACATCATATTCATCTCAGCACACAAGTAAACAATGGAGTCTGACCTCAGAGTCTCCAGTCCACAGTCTGGACTCTGCAGAAAACCACACAGATCCTTCTGTCCTGAATCCTGCAGGTTCCAGTTTTCACTCAGGTCCAGGTGTCTCAGATGGGAGGGGTTGGACTTCAGAGCTGAGGCCAGAGAAGCACAGCTGATCTCTGACAACCAGCAGTTGATCAACCTGAATAAAGGATAAAAGATGTGAGTTTAGGAGACAAAGTTCCTGCTTGAAAGCGTTGAGTGTTTCATCATCTGTTCAGAGCTGAAGAAGGTTGAGAATGTACAAGTTTGGAAAATGGAAACTCCAAACACCTGAACCAACAGGATGCAGCTTAAAAACAGTCAGATACTAAAAGTCAAACACAGCTCTCATTAACTTCAGTCACTATAAACATCACAGATCATAAAGCAAAGAGTGAAGAAACATTTCTTTCTGTCTTAATGTGGAATATTTGCTTTGTATGTGAAGAAATATAAAAGTCAACTGAAGGTGAAGATGAAATTGTTCCAAAGTAAAGAGTCAATTAGCAAGTGTTGGATTTTGAATCTTCATTCAATGAGTTTGAAATATGAAGCTGAACAAGATGCTCAGTGTGGATCAGCATCAAATCTCTGAGCTCAAATCTCCTTCAAAAAGTCCCACATTCACACTCAGGTTTAACAGTTTGGAAGAAAGTTTTCAAAGTGTTCACTAAGGTTTCAAATGAAATCTTTCATATTGTGTGAAATAATAGTTTGAGCCTTTGATGTTTTGAGTGTGACTGAAGTTTGTGTTGAGAGTTTGAGAAGCTGCAGACATTCAGCACATGTGCAGTGTGTTGAATGAGACATTTCATCACATTCCAGTCATGTGTCTTTGGTCCAAAGCAAGTTCAGCTTCATCCAACACTCTCTGCTCACACATTTGAATCTGCTGTTCCAGCATTGCATTCTGGGATTCCTGGCCCCACCTTCCTGGTGGCTGTCAGCGTCCCACAGTTTGTGTCGGTGTGACAAAGACACAGTGGGACGTTGACACCCAGTGGGCTCAGTGATTGGTCGGCTGTGTGGAGCTGAGAAAGGAGCCAGGGTTTGAACTTCTCTCTCTGCTCTGTTTTCATTGGTTCCACAAATATTTGTGTCCCTGTTCAGCTCAGCAGCTGAGTGTAGCTCTATGAATGTCTTCAGGAGACACTGTGTGAAAATGTCCTCTCCATATTTAAACCATGGTCACGTGTCCTCTCTGTGACAGCAGGCTTTTCACTGTGCCTGTGAGTGAGGCCATTGGGAGCAGCTATGAACACTTGTGCCTTCAGACCTGCTCACACGTGTTGTACAGATCAGTTCTTGTCAAACATCCTGATCTCAATGAGACTTTGTGAATAACACAAGCTCAACTCAGTCAAACTGCTGACACTGTCAATGTGGACTGTAAGAGTCAGAATCCAAATCATTTTCAATGTCAGGTTTCACCCTGGGAGCCAGGGCAGCCTTATTGTGTTAGTGGTTCCTGTTTTATTTTGGTAATGTTTGAGTTTCCTGTTGTCACGGTTCTTCCTCTTGTTTCAGGTGTCTTGACCTCCCTCTCCTCGTGTGTCCCTCCTACCTCCTGATTACCCTTCTTCCCGTGATATGTTTCACCTGTGTGTAATTGTCTCCCCGCCCCCCTGACGTATTTAGTCTCCGTCCTCCCGCACTCCCTGCCAGATTGTCTTGTGTGTTACTTGTGTCTCTACCAAGCTATCCAGCGCTTTCTTGTTGTGCTTTTGTTACTTAGTGTTTGACCTTGCCTGGATTTTGGATTTTGAGTTTTGCCTTCTCCCTATTGTACCTCTGCCATATTGGACTGCTTGCACGTGTATCGAACCCGGACTGATTAAACCATTTTTCTGGTTATCCCTAACTCTGACTCTGCGCCTGTGTCCACACCTCTCCCTACTCGGTCCTGACATTACAATCTGGCCAACATGGACACAGCAGAGACAGATTCGTTGCGAACGGCCCTCGCCGCTCAAGGCCAGCTCATTGGCCGGCAGGAAGAGCAGCTGGGCTGTCTTCGTCAAGGACTCCTCGACTTGTCTGACCGACACGAACGACAGCTGTCGGCCGTCGGCGCCCAACTTGGCCAGTTACTGCAACAAGTCCAACGCATGCAGCCTCAGCCTCAGACTGTTGCTCCTCCAGCTGAGGTTCCCCTACCCCGCCGCCGCTCCCATTCCCGCGTGCGGTTGGCTCAGCCGGATAAATTCTCCGCGAATCAGGGGACTGTCGGGCGTTTCTCACCCAGTGCGAGTTGCACTTGAACTACTGGCTTCGCCTACACCACGGACAGAGCCCGTGATCGCGCTTATCATCTCCCACCTGATGGGCGGCGGCGGCTTGGGCTACGGCAGAGTGGAGTCGCCAGTCGGCTATCTGCAACTCTCTTTCCGCCTTCACAGAGGCGTTCAAGCTCGTGTTCCAGCATACCAAACCTGGGAGAGAAGCGAGAGGCGCTCATGGGACTTCGCCAGGGCGATCGACGAGCAGCGGATTTCGCCATCGAAGTTTAGAACCGTAGCAGCGGAAAGCAGCTGGAATGAGGAAGCGCTCTGTGACGCGCCTTCCTAGCGAAGTTTGTCGGTGAACTAAAGGACCAACTCACTCCTCTGGATCTTCCTGCCACCCTGGATAGCCTCATTAGCCTGGTTATCAGAATTGATAACCGGCTGGTCGATCGCCGGCTGGAGCGCCGCAAAGAGGCGGATGGTTCTGCTCGACCTGGACGCTCCAGAGAGCACCGTGCTAATCCACTAACTGCCGTTGTGTCCTCTTCCTCCGCAGGGCATTCTGCTTCCCCTCAGGCGCCTGAGGAACCGATGCAGCTGGGGGCGCAGTCGTCTCTCCGCCGCCGAAAGCGGCAACGACGGATTAAGTCAGGTGAGTGCCTGTACTGCGGTAAGGAGGGTCACTATGTACGGGAGTGCACGGCTCATTTAACGCCTTCGCTCGTCCTTAAGTGTGGGCACATTGACGAAGCGAAACACAGGCGCCCACCAAACCCATGTCAAGTTTGATTATGGAGGCTCAAATTGTGTTAAAGGAGGGGACATTCCGTTCGGGTACTTATTGATTCTGGGGCTGAGCAGAATCTCTTAGATGCCGAGTTGGCCAGGCAGGCAGGCATCGCCACGAGAAGCTACCCAAAACTATTCCGTAACTTCACTGAATGGCAGCGTTGTCTCCACCGTTCAGTATCTGACTGAACCCGTGCACCTGATAATGACTGGTAATCACCATGAACATTCTCAGTTTTATATATTCACTTCTCCTCAGATACCAGTTGTCCTGGGTCACCCCTGGCTAACCTGTCACAACCCGGTCATCGACTGGTCAGCTAGCCAGTATTACCAGCTGGAGTAACTACTGCCATGCTACCTGTCTCGCTCAGCTAAGCCTCCCAGTAGTGACCACTCTGATCCAGTAGGGCGCCGCCTCACCTGACTTGACCAATGTTCCGGCTGAATATCACGACCTGGCGGAGGTTTTTCTAAATCTAGAGCTCTGGCCCTCCCTCCTCACCGGCCGTATGACTGCTCCATAGAACTGTTGCCAGGAGCTTCTTTGCCTAAGAGTCGGTTGTACAGCTTGGCTAGGCCCGAGAGGGAGGCCATGGAGAAGTACATTGCTGAGTCTCTGAACTCAGGAGTAATCAGGCCTTCTACCTCTCCTGTGGGAGCGGATTTTCTTTGTGTCGAAGAAGGACGGGACTCTCCGTCCCTGTATTGACTATCAGGGCCTAAACAAGATCACAGTAAAGAATAAGTATCCCCTGCCGTTAATGAACTCTGCATTTGAATCCCTACAGGAAGCGAGGATTTTCACCAAGCTAGACCTGCGTAATGCGTACCACCTGGTCCGCATCCGAGCTGGAGATGAGTGGAAAACTGCGTTTAACACACCCCTTGGACATTTTGAGTATCTGGTTATGCCTTTTGGGCTGACAAACGCACCTGCTGTGTTCCAAGGAATGGTGAATGATGTGCTCCGTGACTTTCTGCATCGCTTTGTGTTCGTGTATCTTGATGATATTCTGATTTTTTCCAGGGACCAGGAGGAACATAGGCGGCATGTTCGAATGGTCCTGCAGAGGTTGTTGGAGAACAAATTATTCGTCAAGGCTGAAAAATGTGAATTTCACTCTGCCTCTGTTACCTTCCTAGGCTTTATTGTAGCTGAGGGAGAGCTGAGACCAGATCCCACTAAGGTTAGTGCTGTGGTAGATTGGCCGATTCCCTCCACCCGCAAAGAACTCCAACGCTTTTTGGGGTTTGCTAACTTTCTTAGGAGGTTCATTAGGAATTTCAGCGCTGTAGCTGCTCCATTAACGGGACTCACCTCCCCTCAGCTCTGTTCCGCTGGACAGAAGAAGCTAACTCAGCCTTTCTTAAGCTGAAACGGCTTTTCACCACGGCGCCGGTATTAACCCAGCCTGACCCCTCCAGCCAGTTCGTTGTGGAGGTTGATGCATCTGACACCGGTGTCGGAGCGGTTCTGTCCCAGCGCTCAAAGGCCGATAATAAACTTCACCCGTGCGCTTTTTTCTCTCGTCGGCTCTCTCCCGCCGAGGGAAATTATGACGTGGGTAACAAAGAACTGTTAGCTATTAAGTTAGCGTTAGAAGAGTGGAGACACTGGCTGGAGGGAGCTGCTCTCCCCTTTCTAGTCTGGACTGACCACAAGAACCTGACATACATACAGACAGCTAAGCGTCTGAATGCAAGACAGGCAAGGTGGTGCCTGTTTTTTGATCGATTTGAGTTCACCATCTCCTATCGACCGGGTTCTAAGAATACTAAACCGGACGCTCTTTCCCGGCTTCACGAACCTGCCGAGGCAGAGCAGGAACCTGGGACTATCGTTCCTCCCTCCTGCGTTTTAGGAGCACTAACCTGGCAGATAGAAAAAGACATTAAATCTGCACAGGCCCAGGAACCTGACCCGGAGGAGGTCCTGCTAACAAACTGTTTGTCCCCAAGGTTACTCGTCAGCAGGTACTCCAGTGGGCTCACTCTTCGCGACTCACCTGTCATCCTGGGGTTAGGAGGACTATTTCTTTCCTCCGGCGCCGCTTTTGGTGGCCTGAACTGAATAAAGACACCAAAGACTTTGTTGCAGCTTGTCAGGTATGCATGCAATGCAAGGTTAGTAACCAGCCTCCAGTTGGACTTCTGCATCCTCTAGCTGTCCCGAGCCGGCCTTGGTCTCATGTGGCCGTGGACTTTGTCACAGGGTTACCTCCCTCTTCAGGGTTATTTTAACCATTGTTGACCGTTTCTCTAAAGCTGCACATTTCGTGGCTCTCTGTAAGCTCCCTACCGCTGCAGAGACAGCACGTCTCATGATTAAACATGTCTTCCGCTTTACTGGAATTCCTGTGAACATTGTTTCTGACAGGGGCCACAGTTTGTCTCACAGGTTTGGAGAGCATTCTGCTCCGCCTTCGGCGCCTCAGCCAGCCTATCATCGGGTTTCCATCCGCAGACCAACGGCCAAACGGAACGAGCCAACCAGGACTTGGAGGCCGCCCTCCGATGCATTTGCCTCCGCAACCAGTCGTCCTGGAGCACCCACCTCCCTTGGGTAGAGTATGCACACAACTCCCTCACCTCTTCCGCCTCTGGACTATCCCCCTTCGAATGCGCTCTGGGCTACCAACCACCTCTGTTTCCGGAGGAGGAGAAGGAGGTGGCGGTTCCTTCGGTCCAGCATCAGTTCCGTCGCTGCAGACGCATCTGGAGGGAGGCTCGGGCTGCCCTACTCCGCTCATCAGAAAACAACAAGAGGCTGGCTGATCGACACCGCACCCAAGCTCCCACCTATGCTCCAGGTCAGTCTGTTATGCTCTCCACTACACACATCAAGCTCCGGACAGAATCAAAGAAACTCTCACCCAAATACATCGGTCCCTTCGAAATAGAAAAAATCATTAACCCTGTGGCAGTCAGACTCCGTCTTCCCAGGTCCCTCCGCATCCACCCAGTGTTCCACGATCATAAATCAAGCCTCAGGTCACCAGTCCTCTGCAGCCGGCATCCCCTCCACCACCGCCTCCTCGGCTCATCGACGGTCAGCCAGCGTACACGGTCCGCCGACTGCTGGACGTCAGACGGCGGGGCCGGGGACTCCAGTATCTGGTTGATTGGCAGGGGTATGGCCCAGAAGAGAGATCATGGGAACCAACATCCCGCATCCTGGACCCCGCTCTCATCCGAGAGTTCCATCGCCGTCACCCAGATAAGCCAGGTGGTGCGCCAGGAGGCGCACGTTAAGGGAGGGGGTACTGTCAGGTTTCACCCTGGGAGCCAGGGCAGCCTTATTGTGTTAGTGGTTCCTGTTTTATTTTGGTAATGTTTGAGTTTCCTGTTGTCACGGTTCTTCCTCTTGTTTCAGGTGTCTTGACCTCCCTCTCCTCGTGTGTCCCTCCTACCTCCTGATTACCCTTCTTCCCGTGATATGTTTCACCTGTGTGTAATTGTCTCCCCGCCCCCCTGACGTATTTAGTCTCCGTCCTCCCGGCACTCCCTGCCAGATTGTCTTGTGTGTTACTTGTGTCTCTACCAAGCTATCCAGCGTTTCTTGTTGTGCTTTTGTTACTTAGTGTTTGACCTTGCCTGGATTTTGGATTTGAGTTTTGCCTTCTCCCTATTGTACCTCTGCCATATTGGACTGCTTGCACGTGTATCGAACCCGGACTGATTAAACCATTTTTCTGGTTATCCCTAACTCTGACTCTGCGCCTGTGTCCACACCTCTCCCTACTCGGTCCTGACATTCAAAGCTTTAAAATCACTTTGAAAATCAGAGTCAGCACTTTCACAACTTACTTTCAACCATTTCACACTTTGAATGTTAGAAATTCTGAAGGAGATTTGACCTAATAAATACTGAATAAAGCACAACTTTCACATCATATTCATCTCAGCACACAAGTAAACAATGGAGTCTGACCTCAGAGTCTCCAGTCCACAGTCTGGACTCTGCAGAAAACCACACAGATCCTTCACTCCTGAATCCTGCAGGTTGTTTGCACTCAGGTCCAGGTCTCTCAGATGGGGAGGGTTGGACTTCAGAGCTGAGGCCAGAGAAGCACAGCTGATCTCTGACAACCTGCAGCCCCTCAACCTGAATAAAGAATAAAAGATGTGAGTTTAGGAGACAAAGTTCCTGCTTGAAAGTGTTGAGTGTTTCATCATCTGTTCAGAGCTGAAGAAGGTTGAGAATGTACAAGTTTGGAAAATGGAAACTCCAAACACCTGAACCAACAGGATGCAGCTTTAAAAACAGTCAGATACTAAAAGTCAAACACAGCTCTCATTAACTTCAGTCACTATAAACATCACAGATCATAAAGCAAAGAGTGAAGAAACATTTCTTTCTGTCTTAATGTGGAATATTTGCTTTGTATGTGAAGAAATATAAAAGTCAACTGAAGGTGAAGATGAAATTGTTCCAAAGTAAAGAGTCAATTAGCAAGTGTTGGATTTTGAATCTTCATTCAATGAGTTTGAAATATGAAGCTGAACAAGATGCTCAGTGTGGATCAGCATCAAATCTCTGAGCTCAAATCTCCTTCAAAAATCCCACATTCACACTCAGGTTTAACAGTTTGGAAGAAAGTTTTCAAAGTGTTCACTAAGGTTTCAAATCAAATCTTTCATATTGTGTGAAATAATAGTTTGAGCCTTTGATGTTTTGAGTGTGACTGAAGTTTGTGTTGAGAGTTTGAGAAGCTGCAGACATTCAGCACATGTGCAGTGTGTTGAATGAGACATTTCATCACATTCCAGTCATGTGTCTTTGGTCCAAAGCAAGTTCAGCTTCATCCAACACTCTCTGCTCACACATTTGAATCTGCTGTTCCAGCATTGCATTCTGGGATTCCTGGCCCCATTTTTCCTGGTGGCTGTCAGCGTCCCACAGTTTGTGTCCTTGTGACAAAGACACAGTGGGACGTTGACACCCAGTGGGCTCAGTGATTGGTCGGCTGTGTGGAGCTGAGAAAGGAGCCAGGGTTTGAACTCTCTCTCTGCTCTGTTTTCATTGGTTCCACAAATATTTGTGTCCCTGTTCAGCTCAGCAGCTGAGTGTAGCTCTATGAATGTCTTCAGGAGACACTGTGTGAAAATGTCCTCTCCGTATTTAAACCATGGTGACGTGTCCTCTCTGTGACAGCAGGCTTTTCACTGTGCCTGTGAGTGAGGCCATTGGGAGCAGCTATGAACACTTGTACCTTCAGACCTGCTCACACGTGTTGTACAGATCAGTTCTTGTCAAACATCCTGATCTCAATGAGACTTTGTGAATAACACAAGTTCAACTCAGTCAAACTGCTGACACTGTCAATGTGGACTGTAAGAGTCAGAATCCAAATCATTTTCAAAGCTTTAAAATCACTTTGAAAATCAGAGTCAGCACTTTCACAACTTCCTTTCAACCATTTCACACTTTGAATGTTAGAAATTCTGAAGGAGATTTGACCTAATAAATACTGAATAAAGCACAACTTTCACATCATATTCATCTCAGCACACAAGTAAACAATGGAGTCTGACCTCAGAGTCTCCAGTCCACAGTCTGGACTCTGCAGAAAACCACACAGATCCTTCAGGTCTGAATCCTGCAGCTTGCTATTGTCACTCAGCTCCAGGTGTCTCAGATGGGAGGGGTTGGACTTCAGAGCTGAGGCCAGAGAAGCACAGCTGATCTCTGACAAACTGCAGTAACTCAACCTGAATAAAGAATAAAAGATGTGAGTTTAGGAGACAAAGTTCCTGCTTGAAAGCGTTGAGTGTTTCATCATCTGTTCAGAGCTGAAGAAGGTTGAGAATGTACAAGTTTGGAAAATGGAAACTCCAAACACCTGAACCAACAGGATGCAGCTTAAAAACAGTCAGATACTAAAAGTCAAACACAGCTCTCATTAATATTAATGACAACATGCTGCTGCTTCAATAAAGACATAGTGACTTCAGCTCTTAAACTCTTCCAGCTCCACCAGTGGCTCCATCTATACAAACTCATGTTGTTGACATTTGTTTCAGATTCTACTAAAGATCCTAAAGTTTTGACAGAGAACAAACATGTCAGGCTGAAGTTTGGAGGAAAGTCAACAAATGATTGAGACAAAATGGAAAAGATTTTCACTTCATGTAACGGTGGCGACATTTAACAAACATGCTGAGTTTGTTCTGAATACAGCTCTGGAAAAATGAAGAGACCACTGCAAAATGATCAGTTTCTCCGTTGTTATTATTTATAGGTATGTGTTTGAGTAAAAAGAACATTTTGTTTTATTCTATAAACTACTGACAACATTTCTCCCAAATTCCAAATAAAAATATTATCATTTAGAGCATTTATTTGCAGAAAATGACAAATGGTCAAAATAACAAAAAAGATGCAGTGTTCTCAAACCTCACATAATGCAAAGAAAACAAGTTCATATTCATTTTAAACAACACAATACTAATGTTTTAAGTTAGGAAGAGTTCAGAAATCAATATTTGGTGGAATAATCCCGATTTTCAATCACATCTTTCAAGCATCTTGCCATGCTCTCCACCAGTCTTTCACGTTGCTGTTGTGTGACTTTATGCCACTCCTGATGCAAAAATTCAAGCAGCTCAGGTATATTTGATGGCTTGTGACCATCCATCCTCCTCTTGATCACATTCCAGAGGTTTTCAATTGGATTCAGGTCTGGAGATTGGGCTGGCCATGACAGGGTCTTGATTTGGCGGTCCTTCATCCACACCTTGATTGACCAAGCTGTGTGGCATGGAGCATTGTCCAGCTGGAAAACAACAATCCTCAGAGTTGGGAAACATTGTCAGAGCAGAAGGAAGCAAGTTTTCTTCCAAGATAACCTTGTACGTAGCTTGATTCATGCGTCCTTCACAAAGACAAATCTGCCTGATTACAGCCTTGCTGAAGCACATCACCCATCCTCCACCAAATTTCACAGTGGGTGCGAGACACTGTGGCTTGTAGGCCTCTCCAGGTCTCTGTCTAACTATTAGATGACCAGGTATTGGGCAAAGCTGAAAATTGGACTCATCAGAGAAGATGACCTTACTCCAGTCCTCTATGGTCCAATCCTTATGGTCTTTTGCAAACTCAGCCTGGCTCTTCTTTGCTTCTCATTGATGAAGGTCTTATTTCTAGCTTTACACGACTTGAGCTCTGCCCCTAGAAGCTTGTTTCGAGCCGTTCTCACCGTGCACTTCACCCCAGCTGCCATTTGCCATTCTTTTTGTAGGTTACTTGATGTCATCCTACGGTTGCTGAGTGACACTGGAATGAGTTGACGGTCATCCTGGTCAGTGGAGAGTCGTTTCGCCCTCTGCCAGTCTGTAGCTTTGTTGTCCCCAGTGTCTGCTGCTTGACCTTGTTCTTATGAACAGCCATCTTAGAAATTTAAAGGATGGAAGCAACCTGACGCTCACTGTATCCCTCTGCCAGTAAAGCCAGAATTTTCCTCTTTTTTCTCTCTTTTCCTCAAACAAAACTTTTCTTTTCAACTGTTTTGCCATGGTCAATAGTTATTTTATTGATTGCTATTACTTTTGAGGTACTACCAGCACTGTTTGTGCCATCCATCCAGTCCTATTGCAAGAGCATAGTGATGACCACAGCAGTGGTTTTTATACTTTTCCTCATTAAATAGGATTTGGTTCAGGTGATCACCTAATCAGTACCTCATTAAGTAGACTGAGGTGTGCTTGTGTTGGAATTCAACATACACAGGAATGGAATGGCTGTCATACCTGTAGAGATATTGATTTCAGAAGAATTTGCAGTGGTCTCTCAATTTTTTCCAGAGCTGTATCTGAGTCACTTTGACTTTAGTCTCATCACTTTCTAGTCGTGTTGGAAGAAGAAAATACTGAATATATATTTGTTGATGTGAGTGTGGAAAAAACCTGGATGTGATTTAAAGAGTGAAGCTTTTTTCTTGTTAAATGAAGCTTTGAAATCTGTAGCTCAACATTGCTCTGCCACTGTCAGTGGACTAAACCACAGAAGAAGAAAACAGACTTTACCATGAAGATCCTCAGTGTGGATCAGTATAATATCAGTGTGATGTCTGCACTTTACTGTCAGCACAACTTTCACATCATATTCATCTCAGCACACAAGTAAACAATGGAGTCTGACCTCAGAGTCTCCAGTCCACAGTCTGGACTCTGCAGAAAACCACACAGATGATTCACTCCTGAATCCCGCAGGTCCCAGTTGTCACTCAGGTCCAGGTGTCTCAGATGGGAGGGGTTGGACTTCAGAGCTGAGGCCAGAGAAGCACAGCTGATCTCTGACAACCTGCAGCCCCTCAACCTGAATAAAGAATAAAAGATGTGAGTTTAGGAGACAAAGTTCCTGCTTGAAAGCGTTGAGTGTTTCATCATCTGTTCAGAGCTGAAGAAGGTTGAGAATGTACAAGTTTGGAAAATGGAAACTCCAAACACCTGAACCAACAGGATGCAGCTTAATGTGCAGTGTGTTGAATGAGACATTTCATCACATTCCAGTCATGTGTCTTTGGTCCAAAGCAAGTTCAGCTTCATCCAACACTCTCTGCTCACACATTTGAATCTGCTGTTCCAGCATTGCATTCTGGGATTCCTGGCCCCACCTTCCTGGTGGCTGTCAGCTTAGGGGGGGTCTGTGTCCCACAGTTTGTGTCCCTGTGACAAAGACACAGTGGGACGTTGACACCCAGTGGGCTCAGTGATTGGTCGGCTGTGTGGAGCTGAGAAAGGAGCCAGGGTTTGAACTCTCTCTCTGCTCTGTTTTCATTGGTTCCACAAATATTTGTGTCCCTGTTCAACTCAGCAGCTGAGTGTAGCTCTATGAATGTCTTCAGGAGACACTGTGTGAAAATGTCCTCTCCGTATTTAAACCATGGTCACGTGTCCTCTCTGTGACAGCAGGCTTTTCACTGTGCCTGTGAGTGAGGCCATTGGGAGCAGCTATGAACACTTGTGCCTTCAGACCTGCTCACACGTGTTGTACAGATCAGTTCTTGTCAAACATCCTGATCTCAATGAGACTTTGTGAATAACACAAGCTCAACTCAGTCAAACTGCTGACACTGTCAATGTGGACTGTAAGAGTCAGAATCCAAATCATTTTCAAAGCTTTAAAAATCACTTTGAAAATCAGAGTCAGCACTTTCACAACTTCCTTTCAACCATTTCACACTTTGAATGTTAGAAATTCTGAAGGAGATTTGACCTAATAAATACTGAATAAAGCACAACTTTCACATCATATTCATCTCAGCACACAAGTAAACAATGGAGTCTGACCTCAGAGTCTCCAGTCCACAGTCTGGACTCTGCAGAAAACCACACAGATGATTCACTCCTGAATCCTGCAGGTTGTTGTCACTCAGGTCCAGGTGTCTCAGATGGGAGGGGTTGGACTTCAGAGCTGAGGCCAGAGAAGCACAGCTGATCTCTGACAACCTGCAGCCCCTCAACCTGAATAAAGAATAAAAGATGTGAGTTTAGGAGACAAAGTTCCTGCTTGAAAGTGTAGTGTCAGATTTTGTGCAATATGTTTGTATATTTTTTCTAAGTGTGCAAATCCCATTGTGTTCAGTTTTATGTTCTGCTTATCCTAGACCTGATTCTCTGTTTGCTTCTGCATCTCACTTACCCCCTCCCAACTCCCTCACACACACACAGCTCCACTATCTCCTACACACACACCTCTACTCTGCCACATGCACACTCCTGTATCGTTCCCCATGCTGCTCTCCCACATACACACACTCACACATGCACGCTCCCTTACTCTGTCTCTCAGGAAGTTCTCTGTCAGAGCACAGCCCATTTGCATCTGTGGTTGTCCTTGGCACCATACTAAACCTCAAAGGTATAAGTCCCTCTGTCCCGTACATTATTCCCCATTGTTCCCCATATACAGATGACCATGCTCCTGTTGCTCCCCTTATGACTCCCCAATATTTTACTCATCTGTGTATGCTCCTGTGAATGTGCTGTACTCATGTCATACTCCTACCATACCTGTTGCTAATTTTGAGGTAGTCTCAAAAGTTTTAAAAAAGCAAATGACAGAAATTCAGGTCCCATTGAAAATAAAATGCGTGTGAAGCGATTTAAAATGGACAAGCAATGATACACAAGATAAGCAATGATCCCAAGAGAGACGAAGCCAAATTCTAGGAAAAAAGACAAATTTGACGTAGAAGTTGACGCTGGCTAAAAGTGCACCAACCAGACAAAGGGAAAATGAAAAAAAGACATGCCAGTTCACACCCAGTAGTGTCCTTGGGATGGGTACAATCCCAGGTATATAATATGATGTATCTTTTGAGACTTTCAGATGCTCCTGCAGGACTTCTCATGCTTGTAGACTCTGTGTTTGTAGAATAAAGCTTTCTGGACTCAACCTCTCTGTCCTCTGGCACCTGATTGACTCTGTGCATTTTTCTCTGAAGAAGATTTGAACACTTAGAATTTTTTTCGAGAAGACAAAAACTTAAGAGAGATAAGATTAAGGTGTGGGGACTCAGCCGGACCTGGACCCAGCTTCAACTGGCCCTTGACTGGGTCTATCGCCTGGCCTGAAAAATCCACATCAAAAGCGTTGAGTGTTTCATCATCTGTTCAGAGCTGAAGAAGGTTGAGAATGTACAAGTTTGGAAAATGGAAACTCCAAACACCTGAACCAACAGGATGCAGCTTAAAAACAGTCAGATACTAAAAGTCAAACACAGCTCTCATTAACTTCAGTCACTATAAACATCACAGATCATAAAGCAAAGAGTGAAGAAACATTTCTTTCTGTCTTAATGTGGAATATTTGCTTTGTATGTGAAGAAATATAAAAGTCAACTGAAGGTGAAGATGAAATTGTTCCAAAGTAAAGAGTCAATTAGCAAGTGTTGGATTTTGAATCTTCATTCAATGAGTTTGAAATATGAAGCTGAACAAGATGCTCAGTGTGGATCAGCATCAAGCAGCTTAAAAATAGTCAGATACTAAAAGTCAAACACAGCTCTCATTAACTTCAGTCACTATAAACATCACAGATCATAAAGCAAAGAGTGAAGAAACATTTCTTTCTGTCTCTCAGTCTGACCTCAGAGTCTCCAGTCCACAGTGTGGACTCTCCAGAAAACCACACAGCAGCTTCACTCCTGAATCCTGCAGCTCGTTGTTGTATCTCAGGTCCAGGTGTCTCAGATGGGAGGGGTTGGACTTCAGAGCTGAGGCCAGAGAAGCACAGCTGATCTCTGACAACCTGCAGGAACTCAATCTGAATAAAGAATAAATCATGTGGATAAAAATCATTTCTAATCCAATCAGATATGTCCTAATCAATGAGCTTTCACTAACATGAGTAGAGGGACTTTTGTCCTTCTTATTGTGGATCATCATAATGTCAGCCATGTCACACATTGATTTAAAGAGTCTTTGGTGGCAGTCGTCCTTCCTGTGGTCCACACTGACTGTGAAGTGGTCTCCTCCTAACACAACTACACTGTAAGAAATGACTTCATGAGTTCAGCTGTAGCTGAATGAAGCTGAAGGTGTTTCCTGATTCTACTCTCCTCTACACCAGGAGAGAAAACACCTGGTTCTGACTTATTTAACACAAAATATGGAAAGACTTTAAAGGAGCAGTGTGGAGGATTTAGGGGGATCTATTGGCAGAAATGGAAGATAATATTCATAATTATGTTTCAAGTAGAGTTTAATCACCTGAAAAGTGAATTTGTGAAAACAAAAAGATTCAATATAACATGAATAAATGAACAAATGAATGTAAAATGTAACAGTTACTAATAAACAGAAAAACTTAACAGCAATTATCACAACCAACTGAAAAATCTACATTTGACAAACACATTTAAAACATCTCCAGAAAAACACACAGCTGACCTAAAGATTATAAAACTATTATGAGAATAATGAGAATAATTTCATACTGTGTATATTTGAAAAAACTAAACTACTAATCTGCACTGACTGATAATGTTAAAGATCATGTCTGGACTTACACAGCCTTTCTGCAGTTCCCCACAGCTGGGATCAGTCTCCGTCGTCCCTCCTCTGATGTGTTGTACTTGTTCAGGTCCAACTCATCCAGAACCTCCTCTGACATCTGCAGAACGTAGGCCAGAGCTGAACAGTGGATCTCAGAGAGTCTCTTCTCTGATCTGTTCTCTGACTTCAGGAACTCTTGGATCTCCTGATGTACTGAGCGGTCCTTCATCTCCATCAGACAGTGGAAGATGTTGATGCTTCTGTCAGAGAGATATCATCTCTGTTCATCTTCTTCAGGTTGTTGATGGCTCTCTGGATGATTTCTGGTCTGTTCTGTGTCTGACCCAGAAGGCCTCCTAAGAGTCTCTGGTTGGACTCCAGAGACAGGCCATGAAGGAAGCGAACAAACAGGTCCAGGTGGCCATTTTTACTTTGGAGGGATTTCTCCATGGCATCACTGAGGAGGACATCGAGTGATGGGTACCTGCTATTGTTATTTCCAAAATGCTTAAAAGTCTTCCTGATAAAAAACTTTGGTTTTGATTCCCAGTGTTTGTAGTCTTGTCCCAGGAAAGTCCTCAGCTCTCTTGTCTTCCTCTCTGTGTAACAGTGGAACATGTAGACTGCAGCCAGAAACTCCTGAATGCTCAGATGAACAAAGCAGTAGACTGTTTCCTGGAAGATCACATTCTCTCTTTTAAAGATCTCTGTACAAACTCCTGAGTAAACCAAGGCCTCTGTGACATCAAGACCACAATGCTCCAGGTCTTCTTGGTAGAACATGATGTTTCCTTTCTCCAGATGTTCAAACGCCAGCCTCCCCAGCTTCAGAAGAACTTCCCTCTCAGCCTTCGTCAGCTCCTGTGGACTCGTCTCATGTCCGTCATTATACTTGTGCTTCTTCCTCTTTGTCTGAACCAGGAGGAAGTTTGAGTACAGGTCAGTCAGGGTCTTGGGCAGCTCTCCTCTCTGCTCTGTGGTCAACATGTGCTCCAGAACTGTAGCAGTGATCCAGCAGAAGACCGGGATGTGGCACATGATGTGGAGACTTCGTGAAGTCTTGATGTGGGAGATGATCCTTTTGGCCTGCTCCTCCTCTCTGAACCTCTTCCTGAAGTACTCCTCCTTCTGTGGGTCAGTGAACCCTCTGACCTCTGTCACCATGTCAACACACTCAGGAGGGATCTGATTGGCTGCTGCAGGTCGTGTGGTTATCCAGAGGCGAGCAGAGGGAAGCAGTTTCCCCCTGATGAGGTTTGTCAGCAGCACATCCACTGAGGTGGACTCTGTAACATCAGTCAGGATCTCAGTGTTGTGGAAGTCCAGAGGAAGTCGACACTCATCCAGACCGTCAAAGATGAACAGAACCTGGACCTCTTCAAACCTGCAGAGTCCTGCTTCTTTGGTTTCAGGAAAGAACAGATGAACAAGTTCCACCAAGCTGAACTTTTTCTCTTTCAGCACATTCAGCTCTCTGAACGTGAATGGAAATGTGAAGTGTATGTCCTGGTTGGCTTTGTCTTCAGCCCAGTCCAGAGTCAACTTCTGTGTTAAGACTGTTTTCCCAATGCCAGCCACTCCCTTTGTCATCACTGTTCTGATTGGTCCATCTCTTCCAGGTGAGGCTTTAAAGATGTCTTCTTGTCTGATGCTTGTTTCTGGTCTGGCTGGTTTCCTGGATGCTGTTTCAATCTGTCTGACCTCATGTTCATCATTGACCTCTCCAGTCCCTCCCTCTGTGATGTAGAGCTCTGTGTAGATCTGATTCAGAAGGGTTGGGTTTCCTGCTTTAGAGATCCCCTCAAACACACACTGGAACTTCTTCTTCAGAGTAGATTTAAGTTTACGTTGACAAACTGGAGCAACATGTTCTGAATGAACAAACAAGAAGCAACATCAATGACTGATTCATAAAGAAAACATGACATGTTCATCCCCCTAAAGAACACACATGAACATATTTCCCTCCATGTCTTGAGATGTTAGTAAATGTCCCATTTGTCCATCATGTCGAATCTTTAGAGAAATCCTCTTACTGCTGTGCAGACAGTCAGCCAGCTCCTCCTGCTTCATTCTCCTCAGGAAGGTCACTGTGATCTTCACAAAAGCCTCTCTGCTGCTCCTCCTCTGCTCTTCATCCTCACCGTCCAACACCTCCTTATCCTCCCTCTGACTCTCTGAGCATTGTGGGTAATCTGGACTCACAACCTTCTGGATCTTCTTCAGCTCCTTCTTCACAAAAGTGACAATGTTCTCCTCCAGCAGCTGGAACAGAAAACTATATGAATGACACAATCAAAGTAAAACCATGGAGCCAAACATCAGATCCATGTTGGACACACAGACAATCCACTGGTGTAAAAAGTGCAGCATGGAGATTATTGTCAACACAACAGATGTCAAAGTAGTTGTTGTCCATGTACAGACCATAAATATGGAGTCCAGGTGTGTTTGATGCTGCTGGGCAGACTGAGCACTGGGAACCTCTGAGCTCTCCTGGTCCACTCTGTGGAGGAATCATGAAGAATTAGCTCACATTATGTTTGCAGCATCTGTGAGGCGTTTTATGCTTTGTACACAAACAACAGCTGCTTTTATGTTCTGTGGTGACTGTCCTGATTAAAGCAAACACTACTGTGCTGTGACATTCTCAATGAGAGGAAACAAGCAATCAGTTCTGTACCTCATGACCTAGAGTCATCACAACAAGTCCACCTTTTAAATGATGAGTTTTAAGGACTCACACTGGGTTTGACAGAAGTCTCACCTCTGCTACAGGACACTAACACAAACACTGGAACTGGATAGGTGCTGAGTTACAGGGAGTTTTAGTTCTGATCTGAATGACACATATAAGAACATAAGAAGTGCTTTTCTTGAAAAGAGAAACATCAACTTTGCCACTAAAGCCTGTGTTTCAGCCTGATCATGTTCATATACTGTGTCATTCATGAAGCCTGGAGACAAAACACAATCACTTCATCTTTCATAGAAGACCAGTTATACAGGACAGCTGTCTGATACATTTTAAACTCAGCTGCAGCTCACTTCTTTGCAGCAGAGGGAGGCTGTCCTTTGAAATGAATGGGGAGACCCATTGACCTGTCACTCTTCATGGACAAACAGCTGGGCTCAGGTACAGGGAAGTCTGGTCTCTGATGGATCCTTTTGGACACAGAGATTAGGACCATAAGAGACACAGGGACAGGGACAACATATCTATTATTCATACAGTGTTCTCATAGTAAAGAAGAAAATATGTAGTCAGTTGCAGCTCACTTCTTTGCAGCAGAGGGAGGCTGTCCTTTGAAACCAATGAGGCGATGATTTGACCTGTCACTCTTCATGGACACACAGCTGGGCTCAGGTCCATGTTCAGGTCCAGGTCCAGCAGAGTCTGGTGTGTGCTGCTGCTCTGGCCTTCAACACAACACACACAGAGCTTTGAGTGTGAATAATGATGGTGCAGTGATGTGAGTGCTGAGCTCTGACATGGAGAAGAGTCATGGACAGTTAGAGATCCTCATCTCACCTCTGAGCTTTGGTCTGGATCTCATGGTCCCCACACAGACTGCTTTTAGGGGGAGGGGCTCCCTCCTCTCTGTCCTCACACTGATTCATGATGCTGAATTCACATCCACATCAGCTCACACACACTTTCTACCTTCATATAGAGAGAAAACACAAGTTTAGTTTTTAGTTGGGGCCTAGGGGTAGTTAATCGTTCCAATTTCCTGATTCGATCACGATTATTGAGGTCTTGATTCGATTACTAATCGATTATTGAGTTTCCATGTGACAACTTCCAAAATACACCATAAACGAATTCCACCATTAAAAAAAGTCGGCTGCTGAATTACTCAACTTCTCTTTTATTGAGAAACATCTCACAGCACCTTCAGTATTGTGTGGTACAGCTGTAACTTCCAATTTAGTTGGAAGAGGTTGGAAGAGTACCTGGAGAAAACCCACGCAGGCACAGGGAGAACATGCAAACTCCACACTGAAGAGCTCAGACTGTTCGAACCTGGAGCCCTCACGTTGCTTGTATTGCCACAGTACTTTAGCTTAGTGCGACAAAGTTGGCAGACAACGACGTCCTGTCGGCGTGTTTAAAACTCCTGCCATGAAAACAAAAATGCATCCTCATGCCCACTTTTAGCCCAGATGGATTTTTTTGCGAAGTCAAGCCAGCCGCTCCAACATTTTAAGTGCTCCCGTGTTATAGACTTTACGGTAAATACACGGATGCGGTTGAGAAAGTCAGCGCGAGGATGCTACAGCGTGGAGCAACTTCCGGTTATCAAAATAAAATGTGGGTTATTGAAAGGCAATAAAGAGATGTGTCAGTGCGATCCTGTACTGGTTTTGAATCATTATGTCACATGACCTAGAGACTATTGAAGAAAATTGATGATATATTTTAAAAATTAATGAGAAGTGTTCCAGGTCATGTGACTCAAAATCAGTGTATGGTCATAGTACTACACTGGCTGGTTGAGATTAGGGAGATTAATTGAAATTCGATTACGATTTTGGCTTCCCACGATTATGAAAAGAAGATAATTAACATAAAACGATCATTGTGCCGTTTGCCTTGCTCCCGTGTTGCTCTCATTCTGTCCTGTGACGTTAACGTAGAAGCGCACACTACCTTTTACAGCGGTGCGCTGCAACCCTCCCCCAACACAAACAGTAGTTTAGCCCAATCAAACAGAAAAAGACTACTTGGACAAGCCTTACACACTGCCAGCGCGTCACCATTTCAGCAGAGTTGCATTGCCTGCACTTTTTCATGAATGTTGTGAGAAAGTTGCACAAGATGTTCATACAACAGAATATTTCGCCGCTACAACGGACCTGTGGTCAAGCCTCACGCTACATTATATTGACTTCAACCTGAAGACAAAGTGTCTTTCCCGAAGACCACGGGCAAAACATGGCGTGAGGCAAGTGATGGCTGCGTGGGATTTAAAGGAGGAGAACTTAGTCTGTAGTACCACACACAATGCCTCAAACGCACGACTGGTAGCTGAAATCAATGGCTGGACGAGGCTGCAGTGCTTCGGGCACAGGCTCCACTTGGCCATAGGTGAGTAGGTTCTCTTTCTCCTGATTGTGTGATTAATTAATAATTAACAGTGGTGGAGGAAGTACTGAAGCTTAGTACTTAAGTAAAAGTACAGATATCCCGCAAAAAATATACTCAAGTGAAAGTGGAAGTACTGCATCAAGAATCTTACTTAAGTAAAAGTACTAAGTACTTACTTTTAAATTTACTTTAAAGTATTTTTTAAAGTAAAAGTACCCACGTGTCGGGGCCATTTTTTATTCTCTTTTTTTAAAATTACTTTATTGATCCCTCCTGGGGAAATTATTCTCTGCATTTTACCCACACCAAGTGAACAAAACACACACACAAGCATTATGCACATGAGCAACATGCACTAGAGACGCTGGGGCAGCATGGATAGTGAGGCGCCTGGGTGAATCGGTGCTTTGCTCAGGGGTACCACAGCCATGGTCGCAGAAGCAGGGGAGGCGGGTCTCCTTCACCACCACCGTATTCGTTTTTTTTGCGCTTGGTCAAGGGATCGAACTCACGATCCTCGGATCTCAGGCCGGTCCAAAGCCGCACTCTTAACGTACTGCGCTGCGCCCCCAAATTTTGATAAAGAATGTAGATATACTGATTTATACCTCTGCCTATGTCACCTGCTTAAATACGGCCAAAGATGGCTGTCTGATTCTGAGCTGGAGGGCTCAGACTCAGGCTCAGCCGACGTTGGCTCTGGGTTCATGTTTGTGTTTCATGTCGTTTCTTCTCGCCGGAATCAGGCCAGTTCACCAGCTTGTGCTGCTACCAAATGTGCGCTCTGCCATCATTGGAGGTTACAGAGCCACCTGACTGGTTGGCAATGGCAAACAACGCCTCAACGCAATCAGTCTGTTTTTTTTTTTCATGCAAAATTTTGAGGAAATTATGTTCATAACGTAACGAGTAACGGCATAAATTGTAGAAATGTAGTGGAGTAGAAAGTACAGATAATTGCTGCGAAATGTAATGGAGTAAAATCCAAAGTATGCATTATTATTTTTCACTTAAGTAAAGTACAGATACATAAAAAAATACTGAAGTACAGTAACGAAGTACAAATACTTTGTTACATTCCACCACTGATAATTAATAACAAAAAATGTAATGAAGATAGGCTATTACATGTGAGCTTCTCAGTCATCCCTCCACGCACAGCCAAATTACAGTCAAATCTTCCTACTTCACAGGTATGATAAATGGATAATGATCATCATGATAAATTGATAAAAATCTTTTGATCATCATGATAATGTGTTAATACATATATTTTGTAATCTTAGACAATGCAATGAAGGATCCCAGGATTCAACATTACTCATTGCGTTAAACAGAAAAAAAAAAACTGTTTCAAGTTCAATAAAAAATTTAAAAACCAATGAATAATTGTTTTGAATAATCGTGATTGCAATATGAATCATAATAATCGTGATTATGATTTTTGCCCTAGTTGAGATACACCTTTTTATTCCATTTTAACATTTCTGAGATTTTATATTAATTTTATAATGTAAATATTAGCATTTTAGCTCAACAGGTTCCAAGTCATGTGACCTAATGACTCAAAGTCAGTGTATGATCATAGAACTACACTAACTGGTTTAGATACACCTTTCTTATTACTTTTTAACACTCCTGATCATTAATTTTTGATATATATCATCAATTTTCTTCAATAGCGTCATGTGACATCATGATTCAAAGCCAGTAAAGGATCGCACTGACATCTCTTAATTGCCTTTCAATAACCCACATTTTATTTTGAAAACCGGAACTTGGTCCACGCTGTAGCATCCTCGCGCTGACTTTCTCAACCGCATCCGTCTATTTACCATGAAGTCTGTAACACTAGGGCACTTGAAATGTTGGAGCGGCTGGATTCACTTCGCAAAAGGAGAGACGGCTGGCTTTGACCGCAGTAGTAAGCTCGCTGGCTCTGTTACAGGGTGTTTTGTTATGACTGTTAGTCA
Organism: Toxotes chatareus; assembly: GCA_016801885.1. NCBI lineage: Eukaryota > Metazoa > Chordata > Actinopteri > Toxotidae > Toxotes > Toxotes chatareus. The sequence continues at coordinate 19,195 of JAFBJY010001232.1, read as the reverse complement.
ACAGTTCCACCCTGCGGTTAAATCCTGTATGACAGCCAGTGACTGGAGAAGTCCCTGTGTATTACCAAAATTTTAAAAATCGATCTTTGGAAATTTAATAATCGCGACTAATAATCGAGTTTTTTCACCACCCCTAGTAAAGTCTGAACTATATGAAGCAGCAACAACAAACCAAAACCAAACCAAACAGCAGAGACACAGATAGACATCAATAAAAACAGCAAATATGTCCTGACAGACAGTTTTTCTGTTTGTACTGTGACCAGCCACAGAGATATAATCACCTATCAGAGCTGCTGAGATGCTTTATTGTGAGAGTATTTATGGATTTGGGTCTTTATCATCTAATTCATCAGGTAGAGTTTGTGCTGATAGGACCGGGAGCTGTTCTCCCGCCGCTGTAAGGCCGAGCTCAGACCGCATTTAGCGGCTCAGACTGCGGGAGAGCAGCGGCTCAGGTCCGCCTCTTCCACAGGCTGATTCAGGCAGGAAAAGCTGCCTTCAGTCAGCAGTAAGTGGAGCCACAGACTAACAAAGGCTCTGTGTTCAGCTCACTCTGCTTCTACTCTGACTCCACCGCTTCTACTGCAAATATCCACACAACATGGCGGATAATGACGGACCTCCTCCTGCCTCATCCCGACTTTACAGTGACAACTCAGAGTCTAAACTAAACACCACAACGCGGTATAAAAAACAAACAAACACAACATCCAAATCCGTACATCAGATAATCCCGGTAACTACAGGAAGTGTTGACGAGTAAAACATTAAAAGTGCGGACATTTACCTTCAGACAGAGAAAATCATCTGCGCCACAAACTTCGGTGAAAGTGAAAGTAAACTTTCAGCGACCGTCGTGTCATGACGCGCTCCTGTCTATGCGTCATTGGAGCAACACAATCACGTGTCGACGTCCGCTGACCAGGAGCGACTCCAAACCACCAACTCCCTCTTGTGGTGAAACTACAACATTACAATGCCTTTACTATAAATGTTGGGTCACACTACTTAGTTATAAATAAATGAACAGCTGAGCAAACGAAACAATGAACAAGCAGTAAATATGAAGATGAGGGTTCCACTGTATTCTATACAGACTGTAATGTAAATAATTACCAATCATGAAGCTTTTTGCTTCTGTGCTCTGTTTCCTATCATAACTGTAATCTGCTGAGCACACAGTATCCACTAACTGTTCTGTAATCAGTATTTATAGCAGTGTAATAATATGTGTGTTCACATACAGAGTCATTATCACACTGATGAACATTAGAGCTAAAATAAGTCAGTAAATGTGGAATAATGTCAGTGTGAACATCAGTATCATTGTCAGTGCTGTGTGCAGAGTTGTAGTTACTGACAGTGACCACTGGAGGGCAGAAGACTCTTGTTCAGTCAACACTAAAGACTGTGAAGCAGCTGAATTCATCTGTGAATCCAAACATTGTGGTTGAAGAGGTTATAAAGTGACTTTGAGAGAGCCTGTCACCAAGTGGGGGCATTGGAGTATTGTGTGCCCCATTACCCCTACACCTCCCAAAATGACTTTTCAGGTAAAAGAAGAAAATGAGATACATTAACAGTCTGTGTGTTCACGGCAGAATGTGAAAAACCGTATATTGCTTGTAACTGAGATGAACTAAACATCTGTTGAGTATTTTAACATGAAATTGTTTGTGTTGAATTAAAAAACCCAAAAATGCAGCGGGTCCACCAGACCCACGAACACTGGCTGAGTAACACCACACAAGGGTTAATTGAAGGAACTATGACAACTTCCTCTGTCCTCTGTCCTACACTGACACTGATACAGTCCTCATCTGCTTTGACATCAGCAGAAAAGAGACATGAGACAGTGCTCTTAAGAAGGTGAGTGTTAGGAAGCAGTGATGTGTCGGTGGTGAAAGAAACAGCTCTTAGAACAGGATCTTTGACGTGTACGATCGGAGCCAACTCCTGCCTGGAAGCCCAAGCTACCAGGAGATGGGGATTTGTTTTTGTACTTAAAATTTATTTTTTATTGCACTCTGTTCCATGTTGAGTATAATAAACCATATAAATAATAAACTTTTGATATAATGCATGTTTCGTACATTAGTAGGCTAATTCATTTTACACATAATTTTAGGTTATTTTAGTATTAAATTAATTTAAGCAACAAAAAAAAAATCTAAGGTGCCATTTAGCAGAGTGTCAGCTCTTTTTAGTGAGCCAAGCCATAAGAACCGGCTCTCTTAAAAAACCCGTAATTCCCATTGCTGTTGTCCATGTCCTAATATTAAGCTGCAAAATTCAATAATGTTCATAATGTTGTTTGTCAACAGAAACATAAAAATGTGTAAGTGGTAACAGTTGGTCTAATGATTGTAGTGATATTTCAGTATTTCAGCAGCTTTAGCAGCAGAAGAAGCAGCAGGATTAGTTCTAATGACTTCATAACAGAGGTAAAGAGCTTCAGCAGAGTCTAGTGGAAATATTCACTTCTGTTTTTTCATCCATCACTGTGCTCACTTTTTCTCTGAAGTTTCCACAGACAGTTGAACCTGTTCAGCTCGTTGGAGTCTTATCTTCACCTAAACAGGGAGACTCAACTATTCTGAGCATCTAAACCTCGTAGACGGTCGGTCAGATTATCTATCACACACTCAGAGGAAAGATCCAGTGAAGCTGTTTAATTCTCTCTTGTCTCTCTTCTCAGATACACCATCACACACCAGCCTGATTCAGCATCACATGGATGTGGGGGATGCTCAGTATATTAAACACGTTCCTACTGGCTGCTGGTAGGAAAGTGTCAACAGATGGAAGAGTAGAGAGACTACATGTTAGAACATGGGATAGCTGAACCAGTGCTCTGCTGCGTCTGTCCATATTATTATATTTAGATTTATAGATAGACGTCAGCTGGCTGCAGTGTCATGTACTGTTTTGGTTTCCAGGTACAGTAAGGTCACATTTCCTGATGCTGCAACTGGTCAGAAACCCTGATGAACCTCATTCCACTGAGCTTCTCTTGATCTTTGATTGACTTTTTGGTGTTAATCAGTCTTTAAAGAAGGTGAGAGGAAGGTTAAGTTACCTTCAGGTATTTGTTTTCATTTCCAGGTACAGAAAGGTCCCATTTTCTTCTTTGGTATCTTGAACAGGTGAGGAATCCCCTGAAGATGAGTTCATGCAGCTCCCACGCTGTCTGTGAGAAGCAGTGTTGGAGCTGGTCTGAGGATGAACTCGCTCAGCTCTCAGACTGCTTCTCACAGACAGAGTGGGAGCTCCTCAAACACGAGGACCTGGCTGAACACACAGAAGCTGTACTGAACTACATCAGGTTCTCTGTGGAACATGTGACAACAAAAAGACTCATCCAGGACTTCTCCAATCAGAAAGCCTGGATGAACAGCCACATCCAGTCATTCCTCAGAGTCCCTGACTCCGCCTTCAGATCAGGTGATAGGGCATGATACAGCGCCACTAGAGCTGACCTGAAGAGGGGGATTGATGCAGATTTTTCTGGCCAGGCTGTGGACCCCACCAAGGGCCAGTTGAAGCTGAGTCCAAATCCTTACTCCTCCTCTCACCTTACTCTTTTACTCTGTCTTTTATTCTCTAAGTTTTTTTCTTCCAAAAACTTCTAAGTATTCAAGTCTTCTGCTGAGAAAAAATTCGCAGTCAATCAAATACAGGAGATCAGAGAACTTGAATCCAGAAAGCTTTATTCCTCAGAAACAGAATTCAAAAGCGTGAGTTTCTTCTGCAGAAAAACTGACTTTTACCATCTGTGCATCACTTATTATATTGTAAATTGTAGGTGTGTTTCAGACCAAGGGACATGTCTGACCTTGCCCTTTTTCCCTTTCATTAGTTATTTTTGGGATGATTCTACTTGTATCTAAAATTCAGCCCTTCCCATCATGTATGAAAATGTACATCACGTGGCCTTTACACATTACCAGTGGCAGACTGTTGACCAGGTTCTGGGACAGGTCTGGGTGTAACTGGGCATGTCCCTTTCTATTTGCCTTTGTTTGGTTGGTGTGTTTTTACTTGTTTTAAATTCTACGTCAGATCTTTTTTTCCTGGTATTTTTCAGGCCTGATCTCTAATGGAGTCTCTTCTTGTCTCACATGTACCACAATTTCCACACTAATTCCTTTTCTAAGGTTGTATACTCAGACAAACACATGGATGTGAACATCTTTGTAATACAGCAGTTACAGACAGAGTGGCACACAAGACAGCAACAGGTGCTGGATATGTAAATACTAATGGAATCACCCTCCTTGAAGAATTACACAGATGGGTGAAGCATAGATGGGTGAGGATGAGTGAGGCACAGATAGATTAACACATTGCACAAAACCTGACTCCATGTTTCCCTGTTCGTTTCGTGATGTTTATATCAGGAAATCGGTGCAGTGTCAAACACTGGTTCATAATACATGGAAGGCACAATCACATATTACATACAAACATTGCAGCACAACTTTGTGCGACACAAAACACAACGTAATCTGCTGACGGTAGTAGAAGGTTTCTCTCATCCTCTGGAACACTAAGTCAGGATCAGCTGTGTGGTGAAGGAGAGATATGGCTTCCATGCATTCATCTCTCTGATTGGCTGATCATCATATGTTCTGGATGATGTGGGACCTGCTTTTAGCTCCACTCTACTCTGGGATGAAGAGGTGCTTTTGGATTTCCTTTGCACAGACTTCATGCACCACTCAAGAAAGGGTTAGGGCCTTTGTTCCTTTGAATATCATAGAAGTTCCTGAAAGAAAAAAAGCTGTCTCAAGAACAGATACTGTATGTTGCTTATATGCAAACAACAGCTAACAGCTCTGCTGCAAGCAGAAAAAAAGTCTCTTACCATTTTTTAAATATTTTTTTTTATTATATTTTTTTTTATAAAAGGATACAGGATTAAGTTGAAGCCTCTTACCCTTCTTTTCCATGCATATGAGCGACAATAATATTAACCAGTAACCGTGTGGTGGAACATTTCAAACTTCCAGTCTCTTCATACTCTTTAATCACAGTCATCTCTGCTGGATTTGAAGTAAGAATTTGCTCCACATTCTAAAAAAAAAAACATTAGAAACATATTTACAACTACACTTAGAGCTATGTTGTAAGCAAATACATTTATCTAATACCTGTACATATTACTTGCATTTTTTAGGAATTATGTCTAATAAATAATTAAAATCTAGTTGTATACAAGTTGGAAAACAAATACATTTCTTGCAAGCACACTGTCCATCAAAGGCTGGCATCCAGAATCACTTGTGTCTCTGCTTAAAGTGCTTGAGACTGACAGTGTATCTGTCAGACTTGGAGAGGAGGAGCCTTCACACCCTTGCTGCAGGACACTTAGATCTGAAGATCACACACACACAAGTATAAGGCAAATAAAATCTAAAGTCCAGCACATTAAAACTATATCACAGACCTGGCTGGATATTACCTGTCTCAAGACAAAACATTAGCATTACCTATAACTCTGCTTACCACAAGTAGTGAGGGTCACATATTCTGTCAGGTCTGAACGATCAGCCAGGTTCATAGATGCTTCAGTAGATGGGAGGTCTGAAATGCAGACAACACATACAGCTTAATATGAACTGATTAAATACTGTACTTTGGAATTCTTATCATCCACTTCTCACAATCACATATTTTTGTTTGTGTCAAGATACAAATCCCTCAAAATATAAATGCAGCTAAATATGAATTTTTAAATGTCCTACCATCATCACTGTAGATGAAAAAACACAGATCTTTGAAACATCCTCATCCACCTCTGCTCCCTGTTGATCTGTGACTTTCAGTGTTGTAGTCTCTGGGATAAGAAACTTCTGCTGGACTATACCATAACAACTCCACGTTACAAAATGTTTACATCTTTATTAATTTAATACTAAACATCTGACTGACCTGCACTGAGAAAATCTGAGAAGCAAGCCTCTTCCAGTTTAATGTACTTCTTCTTCCCTCCATGTTGTACTTTGATCAACATGCTGGTTTGACATAAAGGAAGAAAATGTCATATGTCTGAGAATAACATGTTCAAGTTAAAGTTTATCCCAACTACACACTGTTAAAATACACGTTTCTCACCGCTGTTCAAAACAGCAAGGCTACAGTTTATAAGCTCAACTGTTAGCATGCTAGCCAAAACTGACTTTTCAGCTGCGTCTGCGCCGTTAAGCCGGAAATTATTCTCTTAAAACACCGACATGCGGTTGCATTGTTGGATGGTTATTTCCAAAACAGTATTAATTACCTTCAAGATGCGCGTTGTCATTAATTTGTGAAGCTTATCAAACAGTTTGTCATTACCGTCATACAGACACATCACACGCCACAGACAGTATGGCCGACATTAACGTTTGAGTGAAAGCTAACAGCTCCACAATGGCAGCTAAGGACAGTTAGCTAACTAATGCTGCGGGAGCTACTTGCTCTAAATAATGGAGTAAAAGCAATGGGGTTACGTTCAACATCAAGTTCGCAGTCATTAGCGGTACTATGTAAGTAGATAAAGTGAGAACAATGACAAAATATCACGCATTTAAAGTACTTTCTGATAAAAATCATGCTCTTACCAGCCTTGTGACGACGTTCCTTGTGCTGCTCATGCCGCGATAAAATGCGTCGTGAACTCCAGGGACAGAGTTAAAACCAGATCCTGAACACCAGGAATAAAGTCCAAAATTCAACTCGGCCATGGTGTACACCTTAACACAAACTGTAGTCAGAGTTATAAAATAAACTCCAGAAATGTAACTCTTTCACACTTTTTGCCTGATTCCAGATTTTAGTACTTTGTGAATTTGCTGTGTGTTAGTACATGTAGTTGTGTACAGTTCAGCTGCTGCTGTCCTTGGTGCTGAATTCACCAACCCAGCTGAATGGTCCTGAGTGATGATTGTTGTAATTCATTTGGTATTTTTGGTTAGTGTTAGGCTTTCAGTTATGATGTGTCCTCATAACTATATTAAGACAACAATGTGTGTGTGTGTGTGTGTGTGTGTGTGTGTGTGAGAGAGAGAGAGAGAGAGAGAGAGAGTGTTTGTCCTTTGATGCCTTTGATGTATCAGCATTCTACAGTCTGATGTCACAGGCTGCAGTAAGTGGACACACAGCCAGAGACAAGTTCAGAAGTCAAACAGGAGCAGAAACAGTTGGACTGGACAGGACTTGCTCATGATTTAGGAAGAAAGAAGCACTCAGATATTTCTGCACAATTATTGACAAGGAAGGGAGGAGCTACTGCTGTTACAAATTTATTTATATACATAATTAACTTTAACATACACAGATCACATGAAATCATTTTCTCTGTGTCTCTGCATTGTACAGTGAACTTCTCCTCCATCAGGACAAGCCAGGGACACATATGTCCACAGTCACCTCTCACCCATCAATAGATCATGCTAATGTTTGTGTGGCTTTTTTAGCTGGAGTGACAGAAGATGCTGCTGTGGAGAAAGAGTTTGAAGAAAGTATTTGCTCAGGGTTTTGGTTTCATGGACACTGTGAATTTGAATTCATTTCTCAGTTTGGTGCTCATGCTGATTCCCTGAAGGTTTGGCTGCCATTTGTTCTGCAGGCCTGGTACAGTTTGTATTTATACATATGCAATTTCTGTGCTATAGAAAACATTTTGAATTGTTGTGTTATTAAGGCAAAAGAGAAGTTTCATTATTTTAATCAGATTTGTTGCCATAATTTATTGCTGTTGTTTTAAAGCTGCTGTATATTATATATTATTTTCTTGAAGTGTGTGTGAGGTGAAGCTGATTCATCCATGTTGAGTCTGAGTCTATGTCTGACCACATGTTATAAAACTGACTCTCTCTCTGCCTGTGACCCTCAGTGACTCAGTTCAGGAGAATCCACTCTCCAGTGAAAACACACTGTTGTGTTACTGTTTTGAAATGTAATGTAATGTAATGTTCCTCTATTGATCAGTTGATGAGTCAGTTCTTTGGCATGATTGAGTTCAGCCTCAGAAAGGTTTAAGAAATTCAGTTTAAAGTCTTCAGTGTGTTTCAGGTGTGGGTGACTGATACACAGCTGTAACAACCTGCAGACACAGTACACAAAGCTTCTGTATGGCTCTAATACTTTGTGAGGAAATGCCTCCATCAGTCTAATGGCTCTGTCTGTGTCTGATGTCTGTGGAGTCTGAACTGTGAAATGAATACACTGCCTGTCAGTTTATCTGTGCACTGGGCTTTTCTCACTCTAGCTGTCGTTTTATAAACATTATTGAAAATAAATTGTGTTCTCATCCATTACTAAAGTCTTCCAGACTCAAAGATGAAGATCAGGATCTGATGAGAATTTATTCTCCCTCTCAGATTTTTGTTTTGTTGAAAATCATCATTTTCCAGCATGTTTCAGTGTAATAGGAAGGTCAGGCTGAGTTAGAAACACCTGCATGGCTGTAGACTACAAGCTGATTAGATATTGTATGGACCAGTTTTCCTTTAAAGACTTAAACATTTATACCACACTAATTTGTACTGGAGACTGTTTCTATCACAGATGGATGTGAGATGCTGTTAAGGTCATCATGTCTGTTGTGTGATTGATGTGGAAATTTTAAACTGGAGCGCAGAGTTTTCAGAGTCTGATGCAAATAACTGATTCAAATGTTTCAGTGCAGGAGATGAAGACGTCGTGTTGCTGTTGAAATAGTAAAATATTCGATTTCTTTTCTGTTTTCTTTCAGGTAAGTGCTGCCAATGACCTTCAGAAGAAAAAAGAACAAGGGAAACAGATTCAGCCAAAGATCCTCGACTATCTTCAGCAACATTTAGTGGGTTTGTTATAATTTGTTTCTACAGTGATGAGAGAAGTGTATCCAGACGGCTGCTGCTCAGATGATAATGGTAGGACACAGACTTTCTTTACAGATACATTTCCTCTGTTGTTCCACACAAACATGGATGAGAATCCTAACAGGAAGAAGCAGCAGCTCTGCTTGGGTCTCAGTGTCAGCCAATCCTTGTGGGAGATGCAAGTTCTAGAAATAAAATATTGATGTGATTTTGAGTAATTAGGTTCACAGCTTTCACAATTCCCTGAAAACACAACCCAGCAGTGTTGACCTTGTGTTGTAGCTGACAGATGAGGCTCTGTGTTAGCAGACTGGTAGGACTGGTAGTAGGTACTGGATGCTCATATTTTACTGACAAACCTTCAGGTTAAAACACTGGAGCAGGTTTGACTTTGGAGAGAGAGAGAGAGAGAGAGAAAGAGAGAGAGAGTGTGTGTGTGTGTGTTTGTCCTTTGATGCCTTTGATGTATCAACATTCTACAGCCTGATGTCACAGGCTGCAGTAAGTGGACACACAGCCAGAGACAAGTTCAGAAGTCAAACAGGAGCAGAAACAGTTGGACTGGACAGGACTTGCTCATGATTTAGGAAGAAAGAAGCACTCAGATATTTCTGCACAATTATTGACAAGGAAGGGAGGAGCTACTGCTGTTACAAGGACAAGAGGAAACTACAGGAAAGTCCAGATCAGCTCCAAGGTTTTCAGTAAGTCAAAACCTTTTTTTAGTTGATGTCAGTGTTTCAGTTCAGTGGGATGTTTGTTAAATTAACATGATGTCTAATCACACAAGAACTTCAGCCCAAAGGTTTCAGTACATGTTCAGTTTATTTATGCTGATTGTATCTGTGAGATTTTCCTATTGTCAACGTAGGTTTCCATTTTTGGTTCAAAGCATTATGGCTTGTGTTAAAGGAAAGGTGCCTATTTTTTTGAATGTGTCTTTTAATCTTCAAATGTTCAAAAACATTCACATGCTTTTATGTAAATTGAAATCATTTGTGGTTGTTGCTTTGGATCCTCCTAAATGATGGAGCATAAAATCCACAGTCCATGTCCTGTGTAAAAGGGACGTCCAAAGTTCAAAAGAAGCAAACATGAGGCTTCAGCAGTCTGACTGAATGTGACCGAATGTGTACAGATGGAGAGGGAGAGGAGGAGAGAGGAAATCAGTGCATCATGTGAAGTCTTCCAGCAGTGTAGACCTATAGCAGCATAACTAGTGGCTCATTCAGGAAAGCCTTACTCAGCTCTGACTATAAGGTTCATCAAAAGGGAAAGTTTGAAGCCTCCTCTTAAACATGGAGAGGGCGTCTGCCTCCAAGACCCAAACTAGTAGATGGTTCCACAGTAGAGGAGCCTGATATCTGAGGGCTCTGCCTCCCATTCTCTCTATTGGAGACTTTAGGAACCACAAGTAAACCTGCATTCTGGGAACACAATGTTCCAGGGTAGTAGGGGATGGCTGCACTGCTGCTGTGACCCGGCTTGGTAACACAGCCGGCCATTGCCAACTGTTAACATCCTCCTCTCCTTAGCTGTGTCTTCAGTAGCTAAACTTGTGTATCTATGCTGAAGATTAGAGAGAAAGCTCTGTTCTAAAACGTCTCTCTGTTTTCAGCTCTCAGGACTTTTGCAGCTTCTACCTCAGTCTCTACAGTTTGGAGTTTAGTCTCACTCCTGTGCTCTTGTTTGTACTTTGGGATATCAGCCTTATGTCACTGTTTACTGATCAATTACAGCCATATCAGAGCTGTGTTATGTTACTGATAATGCAAACCAAACTTTTCCTGCTTAGCTGTGGACACACATGATTCAGAGACGACCATTTCCATTCACTGACATACAGATGGGAGACTCAGTTCATTTCTCCTCAGTATTATTCCAGGGGCCATTTTAGTTGGGGCCCCTGGCACTTTCCTGCCTTTTCTAATAGTAAATAGTATGGATTTGGGTCTTTATCATCTAATTCATCAGGTAGAGTTTGTCCTGATAGGACCAGGAGGCCTCTGACTCTGTGGATGGAGTGTTAACTGTCTCTCTGAAAATCACATAGAGCCTGAAAAACCCTGTCAGTCCCTCTGAGCTCAGTCCCGTAGAGTTCATCTAATGACAGAGAAAGTCAGAGCTGTTCTCCAGCCGCTGTCCGGCCGAGCTCAGACCGCATTTAGCGGCTCAGACTGCGGGAGAGCAGCGGCTCAGGTCCGCCTCCTCCACAGGCTGATTCAGGCAGGAAAAGCTGCCTTCAGTCAGCAGTAAGTGGAGCCACAGACTAACAAAGGCTCCGTGTTCAGCTACTGACTATCAGCTCACTCTGCTTCTACTCTGACTCCACCGCTTCTACTGCAAATATCCACACGACATAATAATAACAGTCCTCCTCCTGCCTCATCCCGAGTTTACAGTGACAACTCAGAGTCTACACAAGTAAACACCACAAAGCAGTATAAAAAAACACAATAAAACACTAAAAACTCGAACATCAGATAATTCAGGTAACTACAGGAAGTTTTGACGAGTAAAACATTAAAAATGCGGACATTTACCTTCAGACAGAGAAAATCATCTGCGCCTCAAACGTCGGTGAAAGTGAAAGTAAGCTTTCAGCAAGCGTGGGATACTGTGATGTTGAATGTGAATTCTGACTCTTTTCAGAGAGCCGGTTCTAATGGCTCCGCTGACTAAGAAGAGCCGACTCTTTCGCCTCCAAGTGGTTCACCAGATTTTTTCTTTTATAACTAAAATAATGTAAAAATTATGTGTAAAATGAATTGCTAATGTACAAAACATGTATTATATAAAAAGTTTATTATTTATATGGCTTATTATACTCAACATGGTACAGAGTGCTATAAAAAAATAATTTTAAGAACAAAAACAAATATCATCTCAATTTGACAATCTCTGATTGGATATATAATATTTGCATTTTTATATTTTTAACTATTTACAGTGAAACAACACAGAAGTTTAGAAAATCACACAAAAAAATGTAAAACAGAAATGTGTAAAACAAAAAATTAAAAAAATCAGCCAGGTAACAGTTTTAGCTCGTCTTTAGAGAACATTGGAATTAAGAAAAACCAAATGCTCAGATTTGAGGGATTGATCCCATATGTGTCTATAACTCCCCCCTCCCCCTCCTGCTCAGCGCAGACACACAGATGCAACCACTCAAAATGTAGTTGACCAATCACTTGCAGCTTGAACAGAAAAAAAAAGCAGCTCTGACTCTGAGGCAGGAGTCAGCTCCGATCATTCACTTCAAACATCCGGCTTTAAGAGCCGTTTCGTTCTCGACCGACACATCACTGCCTCCTAACACTCACCAGGAGCTGCTGTCAGAGGCAGAGGCGAAACCGGCCTGGCGGAAACTCCCATTCCGGTTCGGACACGGAGTTGCTGTCATCTTCCGTGGAGGAGGAGAGAGACCCGGAGGTTGAGGAGGAAGAAGAGGTGGCGGTGCGGGCTGGGCGCTGCTGGGTCGTTGAGTCTCAGTCTCTCATTAACCCCATTTCCAGCAGCAGCAAGCAGCTATTTGCTGCAAATAAAACCTCCCACAAACCCACTGCACCACCACCTGCCCAGCAAACACACAGCAGACAGACAAAGGCATTGACTCTGTGCTGAAGACGAGGAACAAGTAAAACATGTCATGTCATGATCTGCCACTTATCTAGGTCCAGGCCCAGGGTGTGGGGCCGACTGCCACCTAGTCCACAATGCACCGAAGGCCTATGGCACCTCCCATGGGTGGTGGGAGGTGGTGCCGCCCAGAGTGGGGATCAAACCCACAACCCTGAGAGATTGAAACTTATGCTCTACCAACTGAGCTAACCAGGCAGCCAACAAGTATAACATCTTCTCTGTAAATGTCCCTGCAGCCACTGATTTCTATCACTTTGTGTCTTTCTACAAATCCATGCTGCACTGAAAGTTCATACTTCAGGGTCCTGAAACCTGACTGAGGAATAAGTGGGATGTTAAACCAGGCAGCTGAACCAGACCCAAGGTTCAGACCCTGCACTCCAAGAACTTTCTATGCACAGGCCACACTGGAAAATGTTGGTCTGATGAATAAATGAGAATGGCTCAAAAAAATCCTCATATTTTATGTTTAATCACTGAGAGCTCTGACATGTTTATTAAACAGTTAAAATAAAGGTCTCCTTCCAGGTGTTTGCTCCATTTTAAAACCCACACTGTGCTTAATGCACAGACCAGTATCAGCTTTTGTGAACCAAACTGTGTTAATGTCTCTGTGAAACTGTCACTGTGGCCCTGAGGCCGTCACCGCCAACATCATCACTGCACTAGAGTCAAGGAGCCACATGTAAATGCACAGTGAGTCAGTGTGGATACAACAATGACCACATACAAAGAAATATACTCAGACACAAATGTACTTAGTTGTCTGAAAGGCACTGAACATAATTACTTCATACAACATCCAGGCTGAAGGAATGAATAACTTTATTTAAATGAAAACTTGTGGTGAGCAGCCTCAGGTAAGAGCATCTGTGGTGGGTAAAGAAATTACAGGGGAAACAGAGAAACAACAACAGTTTAAATGGACATGTAAAGGTCAACAATCCAAACTGTTGTCTTAAAAATGTCAAGCAGAAATGAATTCAGGAAATATATGTATTATAAATTATACCTATGTGTTCATCTCAGTCATGTAACAATGATGTAGCAACCCCCTGAGCACCAGTGTAATGTTAATAAATGATCTGATCTCAAAAAATGAAAATGTCATTAACACATTTAGGCAACTGACTTATTTGTTTACAATATATTTTTAGTAAACTTCTGATTTGTTTCCATCAAGATTTGCTGAACGTTTAATGAGGTTTAGAGAGCGACGCACAAACACACACCTTCCTCTGAGCAGCAAAGCTGCTCCATCACAGTGATTAATAAACCACTTCACTGAAAAACCTCTCACTCTGAGCAGTTTATTCAAATGTCACATCATTTAAAACAAAGTGCTGATGTTCTGTCAGATGAGAGGTAAAGAGAAATGGATCATGTCACCTCACAGTCGTATTCACATGCTGTGTAACTGGCATCATTTGAAAGACAGTATTTAACCTGTCACATGACTCAGCAGGAAGAAGCTCCTCAGCTCTGTGCAGTCTGTTGTCTCTTCTCTGGTTTTATTCCTGCAGGTTTTAGGTTTCACTTTTCAGCCTGATCACAGTCCTGCTCTCCTTCCACAGAAATGTACAGTCGCACCAAACATTGAGAGTAAAGCAATAACAGAGGTTAAACAGTGCTTACTACTGTTTACTGTTGCCAGGCTTTACAAGTTTATTCTGTTTTATCATCTGACACTTGATGCATCTGTAAAACTACCTGATCAATGTGTCAGTTTCACAAAGGCGGTTAAAGCTTCATTAAACTGTCTCCAACAAACTTGATAAACAACAATATCTCTTGGTAAACATTTATATAAATATACTATATTGCTCTGGTTGTTATGGAGACCGAGTGATTGAAAAAAAAGAGTTTTCCTCAGTTAATTCTTCGTCCCAGTTCACTCTCATTAAAGCATCTCTGCTAAACAACAACAGCAATGATGAATGAGCAAAAATCCTTGTACACAAACAATCTGGGCACATAGGAATTCTTGCGCGTTACTCAGGAGTCAAAACTTCAATAAACACTGTATAAGGAAAGTAGAAAATCAAGTGTTTGAAGTGAAAATATAAAAAAGTTAGCAAAAATCCTCTTATACCAACATGACTTGTCTATGTCTGCATCATAATAAAGGTTTGGGAACCACCAAGCAGCAAGTGTAAACAAGGCAGCCGTGCGCCTGAGTTAGTTTATGCAGGTGCACCTGCAGATGGCCCTGGAAAGTTATAAATTTAGCCATGGCCGGAATTGTGCATTTCTACCTATCTGCAGACATGGAATGACATATCCGCCTGGAGCAAGCCATAGAAATGGTCACTGCCCCTTTCGCAGCTTCCAGACCCGCTCACCGTAGCGGGGCCGTAGAAACCACCGACGCAGCGCGCAGCCCGGACTTCAGAGCTGTACGCTCCCTCCGGACGCTCAACGACCCAGCAGCGCCCAGCCCGCACCACCATCTCTTCTTCCTCCTCAACATCCGTGTCTCTCTCGTCCTCCACGGAAGATGACAGCAACTCCGTGTCCGAACGGGAATGGGAGTTTCCGCGTCAGGCCGGTTTCGCCTCTGCCTCTGACAGCAGCTCCTGGTGAGTGTTAGGAAGCAGTGATGTGTCGGTCGCGAATGAAACGGCTCTTAAAGCCGGATGTTTGAAGTGAATGATCGGAGCTGACTCCTGCCTCAGAGTCAGAGCTGCTTTTTTTTTCTATTCAAGCTGCAAGTGATTGGTCAACTACATGATGTGTGGTGTGTGTCCGCACTGAGCAGGAGAGGGAGGGGGGAGTTACAGACACAGCACACACAGGATCAACCTCTCAAATCTGAGGCATTTGGTTTTTCTTATTGCCAATCTTCACTAAAGACAAGCTAAAACTATTACCTGGATGCTGATTTTGTATTTCTGTTTTGCACATTTTCATTTATATTTTCTTGTGTGATTCTCTAAGCTTCTCTGTGTTGTTTCACAGTAAATAGTTAAAAATATACAAATATTATACATCCAATCAGAGATGGGATCTTTTGTCACATTGAGATGGGGATTTGTTTTTGTACTTAAAATGTATTTTTGTAGCACTCTGTTCCATGTTGAGTACAATAAGCCATTTAAAAATAAACTTTTATATAATGCATGTTTTGTACATTAGTAATTCATTTTACACATAATTTTACATTATTTTAGTTATGAAAAAAAAATCTGGCGAGCCACTTTGAGGTGAAAGAGTCGGCTCTTCTTAGTGAGCCGAGCCATAAGAACCGGCTCTCTGAAAAGAGTCAGAATTAACATCACAGCATCCCACGGTTGCTGAAAGCTTACTTTCACTTTCACTGACGTTTGAGGCGCGGATGATTTTCTCTGTCTGAAGGTAAATGTCTTTTAATGTTTTACTCGTAAACACTTCCTGTAGTTATATGAATTATCTGATGTTCGAGTTTTAGGGTTTTATTGTGTTTTTTATACTGCGTTGTGGTGTTTAGTTGTGTAGACTCAGAGTTGTCACTGTAAACTCGGGATGAGGCAGGAAGAGGGCCGTTATTCATACATGGCGGAGACGCAGCGGTTTGTGGCTCTTCATTCATTCATTTTCCGCCATGTTGTGTGGATACTTGCAGTAGAAGCGGTGGAGTCAGTGTAGAAGCAGAGTGAGCTGATGGTCAGTAGCTGAACACGGAGCCTTTGTTAGTCTGGGGCTCCACTTACTGCTGACTGAAGGCAGCTTTTCCTGCCTGAATCAGCCTGTGGAGGAGGCGGACCTGAGCCGCTGCTCTCCCGCAGTCTGAGCCGCTAAATGCGGTCTGAGCTCAGCCGGACAGCGGCTGGAGAACAGCTCTGACTTTCTCTGTCATTAGATGAACTCTACGGGACTGAGCTCAGAGGGACTGACAGGGTTTTTCAGGCTCTATGTGATTTTCAGAGAGACAGTTAACACTCCATCCACAGAGTCAGAGGCCTCCTGGTCCTATCAGGACAAACTCTACCTGATGAATTAGATGATAAAGACCCAAATCCATAAATACTCTCACAATAAAGCATCTCAGCAGCTCTGATAGGTGATTATATCTCTGTGGCTGGTCACAGTACAAACAGAAAAACTGTCTGTCAGGACATATTTGCTGTTTTTATTGATGTCTATCTGTGTCTCTGCTGTTTGGTTTGGTTTTGGTTTGTTGTTGCTGCTTCATATAGTTCAGACTTTACTATTAGAAAAGGCAGGGAAGTGTCAGGGGCCCCAACTAAAAGGGCCCCTGGAATAATATTGAGGAGAAATGAACTGAGTCTCAGTTGTTTTGTGTGGAATAATCACCTGCAGCTTGTTTCATCAAGTCATTTTCTACAGAAACACTACAGACAAACAGATTGTCAGATAAAACCAGTGGATCTCAGTCCATCTGTGTGTCAGAGTGGAAATGGTCTCTGAATCGTGTGTGAAATATATGAAAGGATTTTAACCACATGACTCTGAATAAGACACTTCAAAACTTGTACCAGTATGTCTCTTGTTCAAAAAGGTGGGAAAAGACACTTGACCTGTGCTATGGGTCGATACAGGGGGTCTATAAATCTCTTCCTCTCCCTCCTTTGGGCTCCTCTGATCACAACTGTGTGCATTTGCTGCCCACATATTAAACTGTTTTAAAGAGGGAGAAGAAAAGATCAGGGACATAAAGGTCTGGACAGATGAGTCAGTGCTCTGTCCCCAGGGATGTTTTAACTGCACGGACTGGGATGTTTCACACAGTCCTGTGGGGATGATTTGGACTCATTGGTGGACATAACATGCTCATACATGGTCTTTTGCAGGGACATGATCATTCCCTGTAAGCGTGTTCAAATATTTCCCAACAACAAACCATGATTTACCAAATCAGTCAAAGCAGGATTACAAATCAGAACTGGAAAACAAGATGGCAGCAAACTGTCATACCTTGTGAAATTATGTTAAGTTATGCCTTTGTCTCGTGTCTACGTTGTCTCGTGGTGTCCTGTTTTATTTTGAAATAATTGTCCTTGTGTTTTTTGTCTCAATTTACTTCCTGCCTTTGTCTGGTTTCCCGCCTTTGTGATTGTCTTCCCCGCCCTAATTGTTTCCACCTGTTCCCCTTACCTGTTGTGTATATATAGTCTGCATCTCCCCCTGTTCTGTGCTAGTTTGTCTTGTCTTATCCTCCTGACTACCAGCAGTTCAAATTTGTCCTCCGTGGAGGACATTTGTAAACCTGAATAAACCTGAATATATAACAGTCCAGTCGGCGTCCAATGTGGAGCAAGAATTCAAAGTACACATTGAGTTTGTATTAAAAAAATAGTACCTTATTTTCTCTAAAAAATGAGACTAATTTAAATTTAGTTTTTCTCCCTTTATTGATTTTCTTTAGATTCAAATTCCAACTCGATGATCCTCCCATTATTCAGATCAGCATGAAGTCCTTGTTTCTGGAACATCACTAAATACCACTTTGGGAATTCTGTTTACATGAGCTGTCTAGGATATCCAAACATTCAAATGTATTGGGCCTCAAATACCAGAGTCAAAATTGTGGAAGAATCCATGACCAGAAATCGGTTTTACAAGCTGAGAAATTCCATTAAGATTGTCAATGACCTTGATGTTTCAGACAATGAAAAAACTAGTGACCTCTTGTGGAGAATCAGGCCCCTCTTAACCAAAGTGAGGCAAGGATGTCTGAGTCTGCCTAGAACAGGAAAATTGTGCATTGATGAGCAAATGATTCCTTTTACTGGTCGATGCCCAGTGCGCCAGCATGTTCCGGGGCAAACCATACCCAACTGGATTGAAGGTGTTTGTCTTGGCCGCACCAACTAGTCTGGTCTTAGACTTTGTGGTCTACCAAGGCAAGACTACCTTCACAGTTACAAAGGGAAAGGGCATTGGAGAGCAAGCTGTTCTTCATCTGTCACCTGTCTGTTCCCCAAAGAACCTGTCAAAGAACAGGTTCTTCACCACAATCAACCTCCTCGACACCCTGATGGCAAAAGGGTTGACAGGGACTGGAACCCTCGTGAAAAACAGGGTGCCAAAGGAGTGCATAGGAGATCATAGGAGATAACACTTTCAAAAAGAAAGGAAGAGGTGCATTAGAGATGGTAGTCAGACGAAGCCATCCTGAACTTGCTGTCATTAAGTGGTTGGACAACAAGTCAGTTACTATGGAGTCCTCAGCCTATGGCATTGAACCTCAAGACACACACAGAAGATGGTCCAAGAAAGACAGAAGCTTTGTCCAAGTGTCATTCTTATGTTAACTTTTTGATATTTCCTTTGGGACTAACTAGTTGCCATCAAGGTTCCATTTCACAACTATGGCGTTCCAATGTCCACTGCAGTGGACACATGATATCTTAAAAATAAAAACTTGTTTTTTTCAAAAAATGTTTTCAGTATTCTAATTACCTTACAAAGAGTGGGGAATTTGTTAAAAAAAATGTAATGTGACAATTTTTTTCCCCCTGGTAGTCAGGAGGATATGTCAAAGGAACCAGCGCTTATTTCGTGTCATTCATCTCCATGCCAGGTTGTTTGTGTTCTTTTGTACTTTGATCATTCTTATTATTGCCTTGCCTTTTAATTGGGTTAGTTGTTTTTCATCGACCCGAGTGATTTTTTGAGTTTCCTCGTAAGAGTGATTTTGTGTTCTTTTTTGATACTTTGTTTCCTTGCCTTTTTCCCTTATCGGGTGATTATCATTT